>PPHD01001895.1:0-10518 GCA_002909625.1 Bambusicola thoracicus
TTTTTTTTTTTTTTTTTTTTCCCCCCACTGCTTTTACGTTGTGGTGTGATTATTTTTTTCTTTTCTGTTAACTTTGCTCTAGGTATGCCATACCTCCAGAACATGGCAAGAGATTGGAACGCTTGGCAAAAGGTAAGCTTGACTTCTTCCTGTGTTAATGCTGTTTGGATAAATACATGGATATGTACTGAGTGAAAACCAAAGCATTCCAGAAGAGGATCCAACCCTTAATTTTAAAATGCATTTGTAAAGAATTATAAAGAATTGATTTTGAACGGACTGCTATAACGTACTCTTGAAAGAGCTGCTTGACGAACCTACATTGATATAATAGCCTCAGAGTCACAAACCTTGTCATGTCAGAAGTTCTTTGCACAGTTCTTCATAGTGCAACTGTTTTCTGAAAACCTGTCTTCTAATACACCATGGCCCTAAATAAAATTGGTGGAAGAAGCTTGATTTTTTTTTCAAAGCATTGAGACCATGCATGGGAAATGGAGTTCATCATGCATCTCTGTAGGAGGTTTGTGGCAGTGCAGTGAGAACTCTTGTTCCAGTTCAGTGGTGTGCAGTCTGTGAAGTGTTGGTGATGATTCCATGCCATACACGCACTCTGCTGGGAAAAGGTGTGCTAAAAACCATTATTTCTTCCTGTGTCATAAATGTTATGTATATAGTATTGGCAGATTACTTTAAATCTTATTTAAGCAAATTCAACAACAGCACTCATGGAGAACAGCTAGTAGAGTTCTTGCCTCCCTCTACGACGACATACAGCGTTGTTGGTGGTATTCCTTTCTAGCCTCATCCTCTATCATCTTTTCCATACAGTAAAGTCCTTCTCAAAGAGCAGGGCTAGCTTGGGCTGTGATAAATTTCCCCCAGGCTGTTGTAATTTTTGACCTTACAAATGCCAGCCTCGGCTGCCCAAAGCCGTGTGTGCAGTTCTTGCTTAAGTACCTGCCAAGGTCATCCTGCGAGCAGCAGGCGTGGACGTCAGCATTTTGTCTTTGACACTTCTGGTTTCCAATTGGTAATGGTGGCAGCTTCAGGAAAGATGGCTGACTGCAGAAATACATGTCTTTATTTGTTGATGTTTTGTTTGTGCTTTGTTGCTGTTCTTGTATATTTGCAAATGTTCTAAGTGCTGCCCGGGCGGGAAAAAAAAAAAAAAAGCCAGTGTTTTGGGATAATTAACTCAAAATTTATGTATTCCATTCTCTGTGAGGTGTACTCTAATGATTTAAATCTGCTGTTGAAGATAATGCAGCAAAAGCACTGTTGTGCTAAGAGAGGCAGGAAGATCTGGAAGGCTGTATTCTGATGTAAAGGAGTAATAAAAAATAGGTTTTCATAGTAACGGCATTTCTTGCTGACAGTCTGACATTCTGGTGACTGTTGCATACTTGTAGAAAAAAAGAATAAAATTTTGAAGCAAAGCAGTGGTTGACACTGTGTAAACCAGACACGTTATCCATGATCTCATCTTTATTTTGAGCTGGTTGTTTTATTTTGCTTAGTACCTTTTGGAAATTGGGATGAATAATGTCTAAAAACCACAATGAAGCAGTGTTACTGCTTGGGCATCCTCCCCGTCCTATGCATCAGTGGACTATACTATGAAGATGTTCTCTCTGGAAAGATGAACGTGCAATTAATATGGAAAACAAATAGCTGAGCTGTATGTGGGCTCGCTGAGAGAGTTGTGGAGTCCATGGAGAGAATGTTAATGTGTTGCCATGTTATTGGTGCTAATCACTTAAAATGTGCTTCTTTATTAGTAGCTTTAGTGAGAGCTACGTAAACTGTGCATTAAAAAGAGGAACTGCAGAGAAGGGCGACAAACTAGGCAGCAGACAGTCATCACTTTAATGTAAATGCTTTTAGTACAAAAATTATAGGAAAACCTGGAATCTGGCAATTCTTTTCACTTTCTGAAACCCCTTCTGTTATATCCCATCAATTAGTTTTGTATCCTGAGCTTGGTTGCTTTTTAAATTTTCTTTCTTTCTCTAAGTGGCATTGGTTTTTAATCCCATAAACATCATTTGTTAATTGAATCACCTGCTTGGAGTGAAACACATGGTCTTGAATACCATGTTCTTACAGTCTAGCTGATGGTTTTGAGAAGAAAGTATGGACATCAGGATGTTTGGTTTAACCCCAGTGTTAATATTTTTAATTATTTGTGGTTTGTTTTGACTCAGTGTGAATCTTGTAGCTATGGTGAAACTTCTGCTTTGTACTGCTGAGATGCTGAATTAAATCATAGTGTCTCTGCCTCTGACCTCTGTGGCCAATGAATGAGTGTCCCTCCTTCCACTACGCTGTAGTGGTTATGTTTTGTTTTGTTTCTTTCTTTTTGACTGAATATTAACATCTGCATGCTTATTTCTTTCTTTTCTTTAGGCTGGTATGTAGGGCAGATCGTTCTGGAATCGTATGATAACAGTTGTGTTACTTTCCCAGGAATAATATAGCTGCCCATCAGAGAAGGTATAAAAAGGACATCTCAGTATGGAGTAGATGGTGCATGCTTGTCAATTTTTCCTTGTCCATATTAAGAAAAAGGTTTGTTTGGACTATAGCCAAAACTGGAGACAGCCAGGTTCAGTTTCTTAATTTGTTAGGGATTTACTGAGATTTTGGCCAAGTTGTATATGCTCAGATATGCAAGATTAGATGCTGACTCTCATTGTGAATGGCATTAACACTTATGTGCCTCAACATTCAAGTCTTCTTCACGAAATTTATGTGGTATTTGAAACAATGAGGCATGTGCTAATTACTGACATCTCTAGTAGTATGCCTGTTGCTTTGATCTGCATAAAATATTTAGGCAGGTTTTCATTTTGTCACCTTGTCGCTGATTAAATAATGACTTGATATAATATTCCTGAAGTGATAGTCCTCTTTGTAATGTCTCTACAGGATTTTTTCCTGGAAGCTCTCAGGGATGTGATGCTTTCCTCCGTCACAAGATGACCCTCATTTCACCCTCAATCTTGAAGAAGTACGGCATTCCTTTTGACCGGGTATGTACAGAAGAGGCTTTGAGGATGCTGGCAAGTTGCTGAGATGCACAAACTACGACACCCCTCTTTTAAGGCAGCAGTTCTATGCAGCTGGTCAGGAGCAGTTTGATGCATGTCCTATGGCTTATCAATAGGCAGCACAACTCTCAGGTAGCTCTTCAACACAGTCTTAAGTTGTTTTTTTTTTTTTTTTTTTTTTCTTTTCCTGGATCCCTTGTGAACCAAAAACTGGAGTTATACATGCAGGTTCTCTGTTGTGAAAGCATTCTATCTACACAGAGCCAGTAAGGATCTGTCTGTTTCTTAAGTCCTTTTATTTGAAATGAGGCTCCATGTTTATTTGGTATGATCATTTTAATGTGCTTATTCTCAAAGGCTTTGGGCAAGGAGTAAATCTCCTCAGCCAAGCATGGATTTTGTGCCGATTCAATCAAGCAGTTACTGCTTCTGTATGTTGCTAGCATACAAAGCTCCTGTCCTGCCAGAATGGTTAAGGACAGTGTATGTGGGCATGATACTGTCAGGGTGCAGAAAAGGGAAGTGAGATGGAGGCACTGCAGATATAACTCCAGTGGAAGTGTCAAAGAGTGCCCAATTTAAACTGATTTCGTCCTTCCTCACTTCTCTTGCATCATCAGCTCTAGATATTGTGGCCTTTTTTTAAGTAAGAACTCTTGAGTTCTGATAATTTTTTTAAGCATGGTTTTGCTAGAGTTAGTCCACTGGAGATGAAGTACAGCACCTATTTGATGGTCCTAGTGATTCTTTGAGATAAAAGTTCTGTGCTCTTTTATAGCATAAAAACTATGAATTCATTCAGTTTACTGCTTCAGAGACTGTTCCATTTTTCCTAGTGGTAGGCTATGATGAATGAAATTTGAAGTGTGATTGGCTTGTCTGATGAACTCACTGTGCAGTAGAGTCTTGCAGAAAGCCACATGTGGTGCTTATGGTTCAATATCAGTGGCTACATTTGGCCTAGTTTGCACATGATTATTGATATTAAATTGTTCTTAGGGATCAACAAACCATTTTTTCTTGTAAATCTGTCTGTTAAACCTAAAGCTCAAATGTGAAAACACGGTTCTCTGCTACACATGGTTGAAAATAATAATGAAAATATCTGACGTTGGGATCTGATTTTTTTTATTATTATTTTTTTTTCATTATTTATTATTATTTTTTTTTTTTTGGTAGGAATTTTGACTTTACAAATTTCAGGAAAGTTGATGAGTAGATTGGAATATGGGTAGCATCTTCCATGTAACAGATGGTTGCCCCTGTGCGGAGGGGCTTGATAGAGGGGGCTGAGCAGAACTTAGCAAGCAGTGATCCCTTCTTTACATTTAGATCACTGCTTATCTAAAGATGCTGAAAATAGTAATAAAAAAATTCCTGTTGGTGCTCATTAGACATTTTAAGTGAAGTTTGTTGTGCAGAACCCTGTTGGTATCCCATCCTCCTAGGAAATAGAAGAGAATAGGAAATGGAAATTAGTTTCTGCCACTTCACTGCCCAAACATGCTGCTTGAATGGTTGTGGGAAAACAATGTGGAGGAGTTTCTTGTGAGACTTCAAATATTTGAATGCTGTAGGTGGGCATATTTTTCTTTGGGGTAATGCTTTATGTTTGCTTTTTCATGTATCTGGAAAGTAGCATTGATTAGTAATTATATATACCAAGTAATTTCTGATCAACAGACAGCTTTACTGAGCTGTTTGGTGATGAAGTTTGGAATGTTTGGAATATGAAGTTCTTCGATATGGAGGGAATTTCTGATTTGTTGCCTGTTTAAAAAAAAAAAAAAGTCTTTTCCCAGTTAGCTAGGCTTCCCACTGCGAATCTTCTGATTCGGGGAAGGAAGGTGTTTTGTAGGTTCACCTCTGGTGCCTCCTTAATACTGAGTATTAAAATGTGTGTTACCTTAATGATAAGAAACTTATTTTGTGTGTAGATTTTTGTTTGTTTCCTTTGTATGTGTTCAGCTTCTGTGTTTGTTTGTTTCCCTCCCCCAGAAATAGAGGCCAATGCATTCAATGAAAAACAATATTACTGTCAAAAACCAAACTTTTTTTTCTTTTTTTTTTTTGGAAGAAGGAGTACTGTTAACATCTCCCTTGAAGAAATACAATTCCTCATCCTGTTTTACAGAATGTGAGGTGCTAAATTCTCTATTTTCTATGGCACTCACTGAAAGGGTGTTTTTAAATGTGAGGGGGAGGAGGAGATCTCTTTAGTCAGAGCAGTCCATATCTGAATAACCCCTATCCTGAAATACCAGGTTTTGAAGGAGAATTGCTGTTATTCAGGAACAGGGAATGTGTGCCGCTTTTCTGTGGAAATAGCGATAGGATCCCTTCATCTACATTTCTGGCAGATTTCAACGAAGTGAATAAACACGCATTTATAAATCTCTATAATGGTATTTACTTTTGGAAAGAAGGAAGCAGATCAATACTGGGGCTTTTTAATAATTAAAAATGTGTATTTCTATAATCTCATATTGATTTCTCCATTTATTCTGCAAGAGCTTGCAGAAGTCAGTAAATTTAGGCTTTTCTCCATGAGTGGCAGTTTGTGCTGGCTTTTCTTCAATAGTTATTACTTTTCTGCATGGCCTATCCATCATCTCGAGTGCTTTCTAATTTATTGTAGGGATAATGTTGACAGCAGTGACATGGAGGACATACGCTGTGGGCTTGAAATGAAGACACCAGGATGTAGATGTTGTGACAGAAACATAATCTTGCCGTTTTCTGAAGTTAGCAATCTACTGCTGTGCATTGATGTATGGAGGGGTGGGAGGGGACGCGCTGTGCGGCTGCAGGCCGTGCTTCAGCACCCATCATCTGGAAGCTTTTGTGCTATCAAATCTTGCATTCATTTTCTCTTTTTGTACTCTGCTGATGTTCATAGTGTGAACAAGTTTGGGCTCAGTCAAGTGCACCAGTGGTTTAAGTTCTGATAACATTTTCTGTTTGGTCCTATCCCTGTGTTTATATGTGGAAGTTCTTTGAAGGCTCTATAGGCTCTGGTCTGCTGTGTTATGGTTTAGTGCCAGTGGTAAATAACCCAAATGTGTTATGAAAGCTTTGTCAGCACTTCTGGTTTAGAAAGACGGGAAGGTCAGATTTTGCCTTATTTCTGATCTGTCGAAGGGAGGAGATGCTACCCTATACTTTGGGAAGCTATCAGGATGACCTGGTTATGCTGCTGCCATTTGTTTTTTCATTGTCAAACAAGTACATTCCTTCCCCAATGTTTTCTCTTTGCAGGCTTTTAGAAGGTGATTTTCTAGAAGTACTGGGAATCATTTGGCCTCTGATTATAGCTGTAATCTGCAAAGTAAAATCCTTTTACTTATTTTCATCTTAATTTTACTCAGATTTTTTAGGTTGACTTATGAGTGAACAAATGAGAATGAGAGTAATAAACATGTAAGTGGATAAATAAATACAGGGAAAGGTATTGTGTATTTCAGTAGGACACTGCAGCAGAGAGTGTGTGTGTGGGCCGGAAACGCAGCCTGTTTGGCCCCACTCGCATGGTGTGGGAGTGTAGGTATGAACTTTGCTAGGGATGAAGTGACAGCAAACAGAAGTGGATCTTTTGGAATGCTGCAGCTTGGGACCCTTTTAGTAACTGGGGCCTTTGTCTCAAGAGTTAAGATCTTGTGGCAGCTTCTGTCCTTTGTACTGTCTATTTTTACCAGTAGAACTACTTCAGTATTTCTGCAGTTAAGGAGAAATTGCTATAGGTATAGCCAAGAGCTGGCAGTGACTGTTTTGCCTTCTTGCTGAGAGAGATTTAATGAGGAGGATTTAACTCTGTCTTCAAAGTGCTGTTTCTGCTCATCTGATGTAGGTTGCTCTTTTATTTCTGTTTTTCAGATCACCCAGGAAGCTGGAGAGTTTATGATTACATTTCCTTATGGTTACCATGCTGGCTTCAATCACGGCTTCAACTGTGCTGAGTCAACCAACTTTGCCACGTTGCGTTGGATTGATTATGGAAAAATGGCAACCCAAGTAGGTATCTGTTTGGATGAGAGGTTACTTAAAACCACAAGCTCATAAACTAATGACTGGGCAGGGGACTTGTCCTTTTGAACAAACTGAAAATGTCCTTGTTTTGAAAGCATACTCTTTCATTGATCCATGTTATTGTTTTATTCCTGTTGATAATTCAGGTCATTCTGAGGGCATACTAATGTCTTTCTTGAATGCTGAATCTACATACGCCTTGTGGAGAGGTGGTTTTGAAACTAGAAGGTTGGGACTAGTTTTCTGAAGCATCCAAACTGCATTTCAGAGCGACTGATGTAGCTGAATGCCGTTCCTTGGGTATACGTGTTGAAGGAGAGAGGATAAATTAGAGACATCTTAAACTTTCATAGGAGTATGCTAATAACCTGGACATTTTTAAATTTCTCTAACAAATACATAGTACAAAAGGTCTCAGTCATGTCTGGAGAAGAGAATCATGGTGGAATGACTCTGTGGCTATTTCATCAGATTTCTTGCATGTTTGTGTTACTTTTGATAGTTCTGAAGGCAGTGACAGTTTTCCATGACAGCATGCCTACTACATTATCTAGTTTTCTTAAATCTGAATTGCTAGCAGCTATGGGCCTATATTTCAAACAGATTAATGTGGGGTATTTTATTTTATTTTTAAGCTTAATTTAAATGGGTTTGTGTTAATGTATTGATGTTTCTGGTACGTTAGATGTGGTGCAGTGAGGTATAAGTGCTTCATGAGTTTTTAAATTGACGATCAGTTTTGCACAATCTTTGGGAAATGATAGCCATGGGGTAGGAGCTTAAAGTTACCACAGATGCTCCTTTCCAGAAAGGCAGACTTAGTTTTCATTCTACAATAACATTTATATCATCATCTGCAGTTATTTTTCTTCCATCAACTCAGCTTGACTCTACAACTTCTGTAATGCATCCTTATGCTTTGTTCTGGGCAAAGACAACTTTGCTGAAGATGCACACCAAGTATCTCTGTGCTTCAATCTGTGAAACAGTGTAATGCTTCCCTGTTTTCCTTTACTAGGGTTGATATTCTAAAAAAGGTAGATGATTACTGAACGTAGTCTGCTTTGGGATCCCGGTGTTGTTGACTGTGCTTTCTTGAAACATCCATCTTCTTGCTGTAATGTCTTCAGCCATGTTTGACCTAAGCTGAAACTATCTGTGCAGAATTATATTTAGAAATGATGAATGTTGTGTGTTAATCACTGCGAGTAGTTGCTTTGTGACTAATGCCAGTCACTGCTTTCTGCTTCTAGAGGCTGGTGCTGTTTCTGGCACTGCAGACAGTAAGGAATCTTCTAGAATCATGGGGGGAAAAAACAGTGCTGTTTCCTCCTAGTTTTCCTTTTTTGTAAGTAAGTGTAATTAACTCAGCTTGGAAAGGAAGATGGTTGTTGCCCCCATAGGAGCTTTTTTTCCCCTTTTTGTATTTATGTCTTGCTTCAGCAACTGCAGGCAGGCAGTCCTTACCTGTAAAATGTCACAGCACTCAGCGTCTGAGAAGCTCATCACACAGAAAGTAACTTTAGCCCTTTTGGTTACTGAAAGGTGAAGTGTCTGTCTTGTTTGTTTTTAGTAGTAGTCAGCCCATGGTTTCATGGAGTCTGTTGTTAACAAAGAAATGTCACATCTGAACTCCCTCCATTTCGAAAATAAACACACAGATTTTATTTCATTTCTGAAACTACGGTGGTGTAAAAGCATCTTCTGTTACGCATGCTATTGTTCGTGCTGTGAAGTATAAAATACATATATTCACTGTGCCAGACAGGTAAAATCTCTGAATTGCTAGCAGTGGCAGCTGAAATGATTTTCATAACAGAAAAATACTCATTCTGAAAAGTCATGCATTTGTCCTCTCTGTCTCTTGCACGTGTTCAAGAATGTGAATCCAGTTGGTGTTTGTAATCTTTCTGTATTCCATCAAGGTGGTAGACTAGGCCACGTGGCAGTAGCTGTAGACTACTAGGCCATGTAGAGCAGGAAGAGGGAATCATACATTTGAATTTGTTATGGAGCTACAGGGTTGGTAAGAAAAACCTAGGCCTGTAAGAGGCCTCAAATCACTGTCAAGTGTCTTGCACTCAGAAATGACTAAGAAACCTGGTTTGGGGAAAAAAATAAAATAAAAAAATAAAAAATAATTGTTTGCGGTGGCCTTGTATACCAGGTTTGTCTGTAGCAAATGGTCGTGGTTATACACTCCTGAAAATTGGCTTGATCATGGAAATTCTGACAGACCTTTAACTACAGTAGTGCCAGCAGGCACCACTCTAACATCGAAAGCAATTTTGGGTTCAGCCATGTGTTTGCAAACAAGTGACATTTGGGAAGTGCGGTTTTAGATTGAGCCTCCATGCTTACATTGTTAAGCAGTGTAGCGTGAAATTACTGAACAAGCAGCATAGAGAGCTCTGAGCAAATCTAGAGAGAGGAAGCTGAAGTGTGGAAGGAGATACCCAATTTATTTCCATTGCGCTTGCTGACACTTGTCTTTTCAAAGATTTCCATCTTATATTACCTAAACCGCACATTGCATATGTGTTAATTAACCCTTTGATACCTTACTGTTGGGTTGCAGGTGAGGTATGAATGCTTTTGCACTGAAAGGGCTAAAAGTTTATTTAAATCCCATTTGAAGTTAAACAGGGACTTTAATGAAACATCAGCTGATTCTGAACACCTGATCTGTCTGTGTGTTTAAGGAGAGAGAATTTGTGGGGAGGGGCATCTTGGAGCATGTGACTTTTTGTTTAACTATTGCAGGTTTCCTAAATTTTGAAAATTACTATATCGATGTCTGTGCTGTCAGGCTCCATTAGATTACATTTGCCTACATCCAAACAGGTGTTTCTCTTCTCATCTGCTTATTTTTAAAGTTCCTGGAAACTCTTGACTGGACAGTACTCTCTAGGTCTGTAGCGTTACTGCACTGAAACCAGTTGGGTGCAAAATGATTCTTCTATTTTCCTTGTCCTGACAGAACTCATGAGATTGTTGACAAGGTAGGGTTCAAAATTAGCCAATTGTAATGTTCTCCTGGACTTTATCCTCAGGATTAAAAAGGAACCGTTAGGGTGTGTGTAAGTTTATAATGGGAACTGGGATGTACTACTGGCTGTAGAGCACGTACTTGCCTCTGAAGCCTGCTTTGCTGATCTGTTTGGTAAGAGCTTGTTTAGACTCAGTACTGGTGTCTGATGGACAAAATCTGTCATCACTCACTGTGTGTATAAATCTTCCGAACTGGTTGCTCTCAGTTCTTGGCAAATGTCAATCTCTTTAGGTTCAGAGGAAGGTTGTACATTCTCCTCAGTAATTCCTTTGCTGTACTGAAAGGCAGATGTGGTTAACGTTCTTGTCTCTTTGTTTTGGACAGGAAAAACATTTTAAAAATGAAACCCCATTTATTATCATGTGCTTAGAGCTGTGAACAGTTTTT
>PPHD01001895.1:10538-32102 GCA_002909625.1 Bambusicola thoracicus
TTTTTTTTTTTTTTTTTTTTTTTTTTTAAACTCCATTTTGCTCAATTATTTGTCTTTCCAAATAGTTGTGCTGCTCCTAATTTTCTTGCAGCTTGGTTTCCTGCCGGCAGTCAGCAGGTTCTGCTGCTGGGTTGGCTTGTGGCTGGGTGTGTTCTAATCTCAGTCATTAGGATTCAAATCTTGCACCTACTCTGTAACTCACCACTCTCCATCTGCTTTGAAAACAATTACAGGTGGATCTGGATTATTACTGGAAAGAGATAAAAGTGTTTTGTTTTGTGTGTGGTTTTCAGAGAGGTCTGACTGCTGTTTCTTTTAGGATAGATAGCTTCTCTCCTCCTTTATTTATGCATCAACCCTTCCTTGATTCTAATTTGTGCCATTTGAAGATGCAGCAAATAAATTCCAGCCTCCTGTCCTTTTGAAAAATGTTACAGAAGAGTACTTGTCATTACAAGGGAAAATAATTTCAGTGTGCTGGAAGCAGATCGTGTGTTGTCACATGAGATAACACTTCATATCCCACCAAACAATATTGCTCATCTTTTTGTAAACTGCCTGAAGATTTTCCTAGTCGTGGTGTACAAAATGGTGGATTTTACTGCTTCATCTGTTGGTTTACAGGCATGTGCTGTATCACAGCATTGGGAAGTGACTGGAAAACCAATGATCATGCGGGAGGATAAAAGGATAACTAGGGTACTCATTTAGCAAGGGTTATCTAGCACATCTGTCACTTCAGAGCTGTAGAACTTCACTCAGCTGTGTCAGTTCATGGTAGCTGCTTCCTTAATGCATGAACAGAGTGCTGACCTGCTGAAATGACGTGCTTTCTGCCAGTGAAAGTGGTCAGTTGTAGACTTCTTTCACCAACTGCAAGACTTACGATGTAAAAGAAATAACAGCTTGAGATAACCTCAAAATGATATTCGCTGTAGACTTTCACCCAGTGCTTATGATTTAGTCTTATTTTGTTTATCCCTTGTACTGGAAGGAGTGTCAAAACCGAGGGGAGCTGGTATTTCACTGAATTCTTCTTTTTTAGCGTTCCTGAGAGCACTGAACCTTTCATCCTTATCCGAGGTATGACGCATCTATTTCTTAAACTAGAATCCTCTTTGAGTATTTTAGTGGAGTGGGGTAAATCTCACTCCCTGGCTAATGTCACTTGCCGTTCACTCAACTCTTCCGCCCACAACATCTGCATGGAACATTCTGGCAGCGAATTAAAGAGGCAAACAAGGGAAAAGCATGCCTTGCAGCCAGGGACCAGGGGAGTCCTTGGAAATCTTTGCCTAATTGTTTTGTTTATGAAACTCTGTGGAAGATTTCCAGTGGGTTTCCTAATGAACTAGTTTGTTGTTGAGACTTGAAGCTATGCTTGTAATTACAGTAGAAGTGGGGGGTCAGGGCTTGTCTTCCTTCCCACAAGCTTTCAACTTCCAACCATTAAGCGCACAAACTGTGAATTTTAAGTTTTTCTGCTTCTCAAATTTTAACACCTTACTGACTTGTAGGATACCTGTCACCTATCTTTCAGGTACTAACCTGCAATTATGTGTTCCTTCGTCACTTCTGAAAACATGGGTATCTCTGAGAGCATTGCTGTACAAGGTCTGAGTGGAAATGTGAGCTTGGATTGAATGGAAGGAAAGTAAACTGGAGCCCAGACTAGCTTTTGTGTTGTGCTGGGTGAGCATTAACTAGACATCAAGAAACACATCTGTAATTGGATAGTGAATTGGATATCTGTTTTACAGTATTATACTGGGAGGACTTTGTGTTTCTCCCAAAAGCTGTAGCTTTATGTCTTGTCCTGGCAGTTTATAGAGAGAAGTTTATAAGTGTTCTCCATATGAGCAATATGTATTTCTGTAGTACTCCGTAAGAATTTTCCTAGCTACCTTTTGGACATAATCATCTTTTTTTTTTCCCAGTAACTTGCTTTTAGACTTCATTGTTATGGAGTAACAGATGCTAAAACGTAAATGCAGGACCCAAATATTTAACGATGGCATAATAGCCAAAGGAACTTTGGATGTATTGGGTTTTCTTCTGTTTAAATTTCCATTAAGGCAAAGTGGGAGGCTAGTTGGATCTTAAACAACCTCACTTGCAACTAAGTTAATTTAAATGTGAGGTTGTTTTTTTTTTTCCCCGCACGTGAATCAGATGTGCTCATTTAAGTAGATTGTTTTTGTGACTTTCTATGTAAGGAGAAAAGGGTTGTTTTACATTAACTTTTTGTATGTTATGGAACAGATAGGGTTCAATTTAGTGTTAATAACTGGGGAGTGAGGGAAGGAATCCTTGCAGAAAATGCAGCTAAAGATTGAGGTTGAATGAAGTTACATTTTTTCCATGGATCATTTCATGTTATTACTTTGAGCAGGTAATTAATGGCAAAGCAGTCTTCTTGTTCCTCTCACCCCACAGTCTCCTCTATCTTCTTCCTCTCCCACCTCTAACATACGTGTGCGCATTCCCTTTTGCAGTTTTATTGCAAGTGTCTGCTGTATTTGCAGGATCTTGTTGTGTCTGGTGGAAGGGTATGAAAAAACACGCTGACCATTCTGGCAACATGAATGTGACAGAAGTGCAGCAGCTGAGGAAATGTGACTGCATGGCTCAAAAGAAGCCCCAGAAGAAAGAGGCTTTCTAAATTATATATGCTTGCTACTGTGAAAGCAATAAAATTAAAATTGAAATATAAGCATACATCATCTTAGACTTGTGTATGAAGAAAGGAATTTGGCTATGGCAGGCTTCTGATGCTGTGGTGCACTGGAGATTGCACCCCCAGTGTCATTTCTTGGGACAGCTCCATGAGTAGCGTCCAAATAGTTCAACGTGTGGAGCCTGGATAATCTACCTATACTTTACATTGTTCTGAGACTCTTAAATAGTGGTTCTGTGGTGTTGGCAACTGTACTTGAGACCTTTAGACCTGTCAGACTCAGGATTTGCTCCACTTGATTTGAAGGAGTTGACATCTGTACGCTGCAGCATCTTGCTTCCAGGTTAGGGTCAGAAAGTGGTCTGTTCCTCTTCTGAGCCATTTTTCATCCTCAGTAAAGGCTGAAGAGGTCAATTGCTATACCTCACTGGTGCTCTGTGCTGTGGGGTGATCTTCCGTATTCCTTTTTAGCAGTACAGAGGTGCTTTTAAAACGTCTTAAGGAAAAGTGATTTAAAATGTGCTCAATAGAAATCTCTTAAGCTCACGTTGATGGAGGTGCTGGTGAGAAGCTTCTGCAGGGGCAGGAATTTGGAACACTGGTACCATCTGTGTTCCTGCCATTTTTGGCCAAATTGCATTTCCAGCCTTTTTGTCTTACGCTGTTTTTCATTAAATGAATCGAGTTTTCCTCAAAGTGTCTGCCCATAAATACTCCTTCCCACACAACACACTCAGGTTATTACTGCCCTCCAAGTCGTAGCAGAGCAGAAGGGAACCAAAATGAAAAATAGGAGCTGGAAGGGAGGTGGGATAGCTGAGACTGTACAGAAGGGATCTTTCTTCCCTCTCAGGTTTCTCAGCTACAGCCATAAGTCTCTTAATAACGGAAGTGTAAAGCAAAATAAAAACAGGGAGAAGTGAGTTTAATTTTGTGCATTTCTGCTAAGAAAAAGGACAGAATCATTCTGAAAAGATGTGGAGGAAAAGTGAAGCAGCTTTAAGAAAAAGTCCTACGAAGTTGCTATAATTACCTCATCCTCAGCTCAGAGTTGAAAGGCAGTTTAGTGCAAGTGCCTACCAAGCAATGCTTTGAACCTTAGTGCAAAAAACTAAAAAGGGATCTCTCTTCCCATACAACAGCAAAGCAGTAGTTGTGGCACCCAAGCAGCTGCTGAGCTATTGCTGTGTCCTTGTTGATCCTGTGCCTTTTTTGCAGTTGGAAGTTTGTAAAGAGCAGATGCTCAGTCAGTCTGGTGCTGTGTCCTGGGTGAGAATCTCCTTGGATGATGGACTCTGTTTATTCTGCGCTTCTGTGTAGCAAACAGATATCCAAGTAAAAATGCTTGTATCTAGTCTTTGTGTAGACACTCAACGGCAAGAACATAATTCCAGAGGCTGAATTTAATGACTATATGCATGCTAGTTGAAATGGAAGTTGTGTGTTTTCTTTGGCTTAGGTGTATTCAGACTAGATGCAGAATGCTGTTATTTTAGCCTTTTTTATTTCTCTGCATATTGCTTTGGTTAGCATCCTCTAGTGCATGAGCAGGGGAAATTCCGCGAAGCTGGGGCCTCCTATGGTAATTGTTGGAGGTATTTTACAAGCAGTGCAGAATGTTGCCTTGATACTCCTTTGCTGCTGGTAACCCTATCATGGCAGTGGGGAGTCAAGCTGTGTAATTTTTTTACTTACAAATCAACACAGTTTCTCTTACCATTTGTAAAAGTGTGCTCAGAGTGCAAATAGCTTTCTTTAGTCGCAGAGTTAGCAAGGCAGTGATGGAGAGCAGCCAAGGTTCCACTGCAGTGTGGCTGACTGCTTCCTTTCCATGCTGCACATCTGCATTTTTATTCTTCATTTTGTGTGGGTTCAGCTTCCCAACTAACAATATTGCCAAGCAATTCTTGGCTGTTTCCTGCGTCCTGTGACATCAATATGTTTTTCTTCTGATTCCTTTCCCTATGTCCACCACTCCCCCCCTCCTTTTTTTTTTTTTTTTTAACTATAGTTTGCTGAGTAGCCAGGTAACTTTTGATAGCTGGGCACACCTTGTCCTTACGATCAAATAATCTTGCATTGTAGGCGGCAAAAAGTTCTTAATTTTTGGTTTTGTAATTTACAGTCCTGTGAAGGATTTATGTGCCACATCTTGATGTACAATTATGAAGTTTAACTGCCTTGGACATTAGGTTAGGCTTTTGCTCCTTAAAGGCTTTTTCAGTGATGAAGTTGTGCTACTAATCTCTTTTCAGCCTGAGAAACTCCAGGTGAGACTAGCAAAGAGGTCTGAGATCAAACAGACCTCTGGTCTGTATCAACCACAGTTATTACTTCCTAATGACTGCAACACAGTAGATGAGTAATACACTGTGTAACAGGTACCAGAAAGTTCTAACTTGGTTGGTGGTCTTAGAGAAGAAAATTCTGGGGAACTGAATCTTCAGCTACCCTTGGGAGAGTACAGCATCTTGTGCTGTCTCTTTTTGCCAAGGGCGGATGGAGGCAATGCATGTCATTGAGTTGAAATACCCACTTATATCTTGATGCAATTCCCAGTTAACCTACTGTAGCCCTCACAGACAACATCTGCAGTCAGCTGGCCTCTTGAGAAAGGCAAACTCAGCTGATTAGTAAAGAAAAAGTTCCTCTGGTCTCACATGGTGTTGATGTCTGGAAATCTCTTGCAGTGTACGTGCCGCAAAGACATGGTGAAGATTTCCATGGATGTCTTTGTGAGGGTTCTGCAGCCAGAACGTTACGATTTATGGAAACAAGGAAAAGACATTGCTGTCCTGGACCATATGAAACCCACAGCTCTGACTAGCCCAGAACTAGATGCCTGGAATGAGACGAAGGCAGACTTGAAGGCCAAATTGCTTCGCAGGTAAAAGAAAATGTAAAAAAACAAAACAAAACAAAACAAAAAACCAACAACCCACACAACAAAAACAGCGACCAAAAAAAGTTGTCTAGATATGTATTTTAATTGCTAAGCCTTTAAACTCTGTAATTCTCAGTTTGGAATAGTTCAAACTCATCTTTTTATACTTGCTTATACTTTATAATTTTTTCTTGGATGATGCAGTCCCTCATTGTTCTCTTTCTTCTGAATATTACAGAACCCTTTATTACTATTATTATTATTTTTTGAAAGTAGGACACTGTGCCCTGTCACATCCCATCTTTTATCCTGGAAGACAAAAAAAAAAAAAAAAAAAAATCTATAGTAAGCATTTATAGCTTCACTTATCAGAAAGCAAGAGGAAAAAAACCTGTCAATTGCAAAAGGGATTTTATGCATGCCTTCTTCTGCTTCCTTTGATCTTTGTATTTTTCTGCAAGTTCATCATGTTTTTCATGTATTACAGCATGCTTGAATTGAAAATTTGGCATGCTAACCTTTTACTGTTGGAATCTTGCTTTATAGGATAGGAGATGAGGAAGAGGACAACAGACACCGGTATGTGACTTCCCTCATCAACTCCAATGATTATAGTTTTCTTCCTGTCAAGTTTCTTACAACAGTAACTCCTAAAGTATTTTTCTGGTTCAATCAGTTGTTTCATGTCTGCTTCCTTGAAAGGACACAGAAAATCTTTGGGTATTGAGATATGTCAGACTTCATCTTGTGCTTGTGTAGATCTCTGACATCTCGATTTCTTTTGTCCCATTGGAGAACCTCAGCTGTCTGTTCTTGTGTTCCATTCTTGAGTACTCAGCTGATGTCCTGAATAAACCAAAGCTAGCGATGTGATATTTTTATCATGATTAACTGGTTATAGATAAAGCTAACTAGTCACCAAAGTAAGTAGTTATTAAAAAGTTGCTGCTGCCTTGGAAAGTGGAATTAGGCTTGAGTGTGTTAGGAGTGAGCTTCCAGTGGGAGAACTTCCTTGTCGTGCTTCCTTGAAGAGTGCTATTTTACAGGGAACTGAATTATCAGAGGGCTTTAATGTACTCAGATGTGAAGTGGGTGCTCCTCCATACCCTCCTTTACACCTTTTTTTTAAACACCATTCTGTCTGCTACTTCGTCTGTATTTCTGCTCACATCTACTGTTTGTTGAATTTCTGATACGAGAGTTGGAAATTTCTGGAAATTGAACTGCTTCATCTAAAAAGAATATTCTGCTCAGAATTTTTGTTCAGATATAATTTCCTTGAAATCCAGGAATGAAAGTTTTAATTAGTCTTTAGATTTCTGGGGCCATGTCTGATAGGGACTTTGAGTGACATTGAGTTTTAAAATTAGAGACCTAATAAATACAATTATATTGAATGCACTTGAGTTTCATGTTAAAGAAAAAGATAAAGCAATAAGTGTCCTTCTTTCTCTAGCATTGGTCTTTGTCCTCTGGTTTTGCTTTGCACTGGTGATCTGTGCCTTTTCTACATGAAATGATTGGTCCCTTATTTCATGAATGCTGAAAAGGTAAAAGCACGTTGTCCATTAAAGACATGCTCATAAAAATATAGTAAGTAGATATTTGGGCAGATAACTGACCTCAGTAATAGGGCTTTACTTCAGAGGTTATTTTCCTGAAATGTTTTCATTTCTTTTTTTCTGTAGTGAGTTTCAGGAAAAGCAGGGTGATCTGAGACTCAGCAGGTGTGATTTATGCTCTCTGGGCTATGACTCTCTGAACTCCAGTGTGCCTCTTAATCTTTTTCTTCTATGTCTGGAAATCTGGAGTCTATGGGAATACTTCCTATGTATTTTTAGGCTATTTTAGATTTATTTACTGTTTGCACACATAACACCAATGTTTATTTTCCCTGTTGAAAAATATTGCTTAGCAGAGAAGCCCCTCTATTTCAGCCTGAGCTACTGTAAAACATCCAGCCACTTTTTTTATCTATTCCTTGTCCCTAGATTTTTTTTTTCAGTGTTATACTGGAGCAAGTTTCAAGCTGTTGAATCCTGCTTAGTAGAAGTTTCTCTCCTATGCTTATGTCTTGGAAAGACATCATTTGACTTGAAGACTGACTTTTCTCAGCAGGATGGACTTTGCTGGAAGAATGGGATTCACCTTATTCCAAATATCTTCGCAGTTGTACCTACTTAAGTCACTCTGTGGCCTGTACTTCAAAGAGTACATATGCTGCTTTTCTTCTCTCGCTCCTGGAAATGAAAGCTTTTAAACTCTACAAAGTAGAGTTATGCTATTTTTTCTCTAAGGTCATTCATACTTAGTTACCTTGAAAATCTCTGCTATGTTTACTTTATGACTTCAGCAAGAGAATGTTTTAGTCTGGTCCACAAAAAGCCTGTTTCTGGTATGCAAATTATTTCAGTTACAGAATATCTTCACTGGAAATGCACAGCCTTCAGCTTGTAGTCCTAGCAGCGGTTTCTTTAAATGGATGTGTTCTTTCTTTCTTTGTTCATTTTTCCACACCTTCAGAGCTAGGAGAGCACTTTAAAAACATTCTTTTTATCTACTGTGAATATAAAGCTTTGTAACTCAAGTTTTGCCTCGTGTTCCAACGCAATGGCAGTAAAACCATACATGTTTACTTAAAAGAGTGTTTGATGCTGGATTCTACTCCAGTGCTTTTCTTACCAACTATGGAAAGTTCCAGCTGTTGAGGTAAAATCGTAGAGGTCTGTCTTCTCCTCTTACCTTGTCTTCCCTCCTCTGTAGAAGGTGGTGTGTACTTTGAATGTTGGTGGAGTGAAAAGTTGATCCTCCTGGATTCGGTTGTCTGTTCCTGCTAATGAATGTCTTGCAGGTGCAAAGTTACCATCTATACTTGGGGTGCTACCATATGGTTAGAACCTAGCAATTCTAAATTACTGTGCATGTGGATCAGCTTTCTTTTCTGTTAGTCATTCATCTCAGGTTTAATTTTTTCTTCTTTCTTTGTTGCTTGCCTGATTAAGGACTCTTAACTTTGCAGCGTTCCAGATCTAACTAGAAGCTGAGTTTCTGGAGATGTGGAACCGAATTTCAGCTTTTCTAGATATTTCAGCTGATGGATAAGAATGAAGCATGAGTGTGTTTTAGTTTGTTACATGGTAATAGATGGAAAGGCCTGGGAATGGGGAAGCCAAATGGAAGATCCAGTTTTAAGGGAAAAAAAAATATCTGTAAATGCTAAAAATGCTGCAAAATCGTAGGTTTCTGATTAGTTTCTTGAAAAAGAAAGCTTGGTAGGTTTACACCCAACTCAGAAGGAGCTAGTTGGTAGATATTTTTAGAAGTGTGTACTGGCTGATATGGAGTTAACTCTCATGTGAGGCTGTGATTTTGGAACTGCAGCTAAAACAGTGCTGATAGCACTGACGTTTTGGTTGCTGCTGAGCAACATTAGCACAGTGACTGGGTCTTTTCCCTCTGTATCTCTGGCCAGTGGGAAGGCTGGAGTGGGCAAGAGGCTGAGGCTGGGACAACAGCCTGCACAGGCCAGATGGGTATTCCATGCCACACGCTTGGCAGTAAAGGCTGGGGAGGAGGAACAGCATGTGGGTTGCGTTTCTAAGGTGGTGGTGTTCAGAGGCTGGCTGGGCACCAGTCTGCCAGTGGGAGGCAGTACAGTGATTTCCTTTGCTTTGCTTTCCTCTTCATGTTTTTTATTTTTTCATCTTTCTTTCACCCATTAAACTGGCTTTGTCTGGACCTGCAGGTTTTCTTGCTTTTGTTCTTCCTGTTTTGTCCTCCTGTCCTGCTGGGGAAAGAGCAAGTGGCTGTGTGGGTGCTTGGCTTCAGGCATGGCTCCTAACCAAAGGATATTATCCCGCCTCCTGACTTTGCATTTGTCTTTGCATTGTGACTGTTGCAGTCCCTTTTGTTTTGGTGACATTGATTGTCGCTGATTGGGCACTGTTACATCTAGCTTGTTAGTATTAATCTGATTGCATTACTATGCTGTTTTTTTTTTATTATTTAGTCTTCTTTGTAGATCTTGAACCCTGCGAATTATACTACTAAAAAGTCTCAGTCTATTGTTCATGCTATAAGAACTCATTAGATGGTGTTTTGAGAAAGTGTCAGTGGTGGGGTAGTGTTTGAGAGCTGGAAGATGCTGTTGGACTTCCAGCAGTTTGCCAAAGGGAAGCAAATACAGAAAGAAAAGAAATGATGGAATGGAGACAGAACACAAAAGAAAGATTTGTAAGTTCTCATCTCTGTTTCAAAGTACAAGCAAAACATTTAAAATGAAAACCATTTTAACTACAGCTCATGGGCTTATATTATCAATGGCAGAAAAAGGTCTTTAAGAAACCAGAGCCATTGGTTCATGGCTGCTCTGAAGGGATCTTAAATGTGTTATGCAAGGTTCATCTGTTTCTTTTCAGATATCTGTTTTGCCTTGTAGCTATTGTTAGCTACCTTGTGTTTTCTCTCCAAAGAAGATCCTTTTGTTTTGTATTCAGTTTTCTTAGTTGGTGATCGTTTTTTATATTGAAGGCTGTTCTTTTATGTCAAATTGCTCTTCTCTACTTCTAGGTCTCACAGAAAAAGAAGTCAACCCAGAAGACATAAAACAGAGGATCAGAAGTCTCTGGGAGATGTCATGGCTATTGAAACTGCCTTGGAAGATGTGAAAGTGAAAGAGGAACTGAAAAAAGGGCCAGACCTAGAGGAGGAAGAGAGAAGCAAAGTGATTGAGGGAGAAGGTAAGGGCCCTGCTCAGTGATGGCAGATTGCCTCAGTGAAGAACTACTGAGGGCATGCTATCTTTCCAAAACATGTTTGTAAATAACTTGTCTACTGTTGTTTATTTCTGTTGACATTTCAGTGAAGGCTTACCCAGAATTAAATCTGTGCTCACTGAAACACACTATCATTTACAGCAGCAATTGATTTTTCCCTCTCTTCAGATCAAATAGATTTCTTGGCAGGGCTTAGAAGTTCTGCCAAAACTATTACAGTTTTGTAAAAATATATGTTAGGGGTGGAATATTTTAAAGTATTCCATGAAGTAGCAAATAAATGTGTTTTGTGTCCTCCTCTGAAAAATAAAAATTTGCTTATTCCCTTCTACAGTTAATCCTGTTGCCATTTCTACCCTTATTCCCACTTCTTACTGACTGTGTGTAAGGTCAGCCTTAGGTTGTGGGGATCCCCAGCTGCTACATGCTACATCTTAGAGCCGTCCATGACATCTCCCAGTCCTTTTTGACTTACTGCATGCGATATCACAGGTTTCAGGCTGTTGGGGAAAAGGCAAAGAGAAATAGAAGCTGATGCAGGGCTGTTTTTTGTTAATGCATGGCCACGTTTTTGTGCAACCTTTGGTTAGGCTGCATTAGTCCTTCCCTGCACATTCAAGTATCTGTAGAGTGCACATATGTCTTAATATTGCAGTCCTCCTTTAGGAAGCAATGTCTCTAATATTCTTTGAGGCTGTTTGTTAGAATACGCCATGACTTCTGTCCCTTAAGGAATGTATGACTGAAGGCCTGTTGCAAAAACAGAGAATTATCTTGTCTTGTGTGTAACATGTTCCTTGTGTGTGTTTAGTCCAAAAGTCTGACCTTAGCCATGTTTCTGGAGGCTCTTTTTGACATTTTTTTTTTTTTAATGCACGTGGCTAAGTGATTGGTATTTATATGTTGCACTCTTGTTGAGACGCTTTCAAACATTTCATAAATATTAATGAATTCATTTTCATGAGTTATACATCCATTGTTCATTCTGCATTTGAAGAAAACTGATGCCATTCTGCTTGTTGAACCTTGATAATTTCAAAGGATCTCTGGAAGCTGTGGGTGAAGAATTGAGACGGTCTTTCAGTTCTATGTTCTCTTAGCTAGACAGTGTACTTTCTTAGGAGGTAAGGAGTTTGAAAATCATTCTCATGTGCAGCAGAAGTAGCACAGTGTGAATTATTAATTTGTGGTACTCTAGCTTGGAAGCAGCAACAGTGTGTTAAATTGTATGCCCTTAGCTCTTATGCAGGTTTAATAGTTAATGCTTGTAATAAATGACCTGAAAATGCTGATATCCCTTGAGAGACGAGATAAGTGACAAGGACAGATCTGAGATCCTTACAGTTACAGAGAAACAATAAAAACTCTGTTCTAGTTGAATAGGTTCTAAATCATTCACTTAGGCTACGTGTTAAGATCTCCTTAACTGTTAGCAAAGGAGGGACAAATTTATTTTCAGGACTGTTGCAGAAAGTGTTGCTGTAAGTAGACTTTGCAGCGCAGTTTCTGAGGGGTGTAGTGTTTGACGTGGCTGGTAGCAAATAGACACGTTTCTTAATGCAATATAGCAATTAAATACCACTGAATTCTCTCATTTTCTACTCCCTACTGTCTGCGTGATGTCTTACAGTTTGATATTGAGAAGAGAATCTTTTTTGATGGCTCTACTTGTGGCAATTTTGTTTTTTCCTCTCCATCACTTCCTTTTTCTTATACTCTGCCTTGAAATTGGTTTGATTTCCCACTTATATCAGAAGAGATGACCTTGAGAAGGAAGAAAAATGAGATTTAGAAGTAGGTCTTAACGCTTTATGTTGGTTATTTGGACTTGCTGAGTATTAATAAATTTCTAGATTTCTCACCCTGATACCTTGGTACTTTGTCTTTATGACTCAGCTTTATATTCATAATTTATTACAGAGCTATTAGTGCATTTGGAATTCTTAGCAGGTTGTCTTGGGACTTGAAATTAAAAAGGAGAGTTTTTGAGCTCTGCTCATCTCTGGTGTTCTTAGCAGTATGAATACAATCTGTGAGTCAGCGGGTGTTATCAGCTGTGTTGTATGCGGTAATAGTCCTGCAGATTTGGGCTGCAAACCCATAAATCTTAAGAGGACATCTTTTTTCCGAATTCATGTGAAAAGAAACCATGAGATGCTACCTATAACATAGTTGTGCATTATTTTCTGGCATGTTTCATTAAATGACATTCCCATTTTAATGTTTTATAGTCTTATTGCACAAAAGCATGGTTTAACCTCAGGTGTAAGTGGTTTGATTTCCCCATCAACTACCCTTCCCCTCAAAGACACTGGATATCTGCAGCTTCATTGAACTCAGTGTAGTTATTTCAAGCTATCTACAGACAAGCAAGTTTTTCCACCATGAGAAAACCTCGTCCTGCTCTTTTTTTCCACGTGTATTACACTTTTCTCCTTCGGCGGAAGACCAGCTGATAGGGACTCCTCTCCTACTGATCCTCCATATTGATTTGTCCGTAGAGATCACTTTACTTTCTAGGAGTATTCATGATAGCCAGAGAGGGCCTTTGAATCTTGCTTTACTTTATTGGTCTGCTGATTTTATAGATTCCCTTGCAAATTAGTTTGTTCATCTTAGTGCAAAAGCTTTTAAACAAAGTTCTGCATGACAGCTGCTGTGCAATTACTCATTTAGAAGTCAGTAAAGCTGGTGAATGGCATTTGTTTTGTTGTTGGGTAGAGAGTTTGCTGAGTGTATAGGGAGTAAATATGATCTGGTTTTGTACAACTGGGGAAAAATCCAATTTGAGTTTCATTCAATATGTTTGTTTCTCTAAGGAAATTCAATATTCCTTTTTTTTTTGTGATGGAACAAGCCAGTTCGTCTGAGAGTCTGCCTGCACAAGTACAACAATAACTATTTGGGCTGGACTTGTTTATTCTTTTTTTTCTCAGTAGTAGAAATTAGTGTACATAAAGTTGTCAGACCAGATTCTGGGACGTATTCCAATTCTGGTGTCCACTGGCAGATTTCAACCAGGAATTTGGCACTTCATCTTACTGTGGGATTTTTCACCTTCCACTTTCAAACCTTTCCTCTTGCAAATACCACATTATTGTGTGATGGCTCATCTGTTTACCAGGTTTGGTTGGTTGGCTTTGCTTTATTCCTTAATGGAGGAGTCTGAGTAGGTTTGGATTGGTAAAGCTTTGTTATCAGGATGAATAGGCTTTCTCTTTTTGTTGTCATCAGCCGGCATCCTATCAGTGGGGAAATGACCTTTTGCAGTAGAGTTGTCTAGTCATAACATCTGCAATCTCTTATGAAACAAATCGAGCACTTGCATCTGTCTGTGGAGCGTTTATTTGCTCTCCTTTCAGTGAACTGATAATGTTTGTGAAGTGGGGAAGGAGTTGGGTGGAGGGAACACATGTCATAGTAAAGGGATGAAAGCAAGCTCTGAAGGCATCTCCAGTCCTAACCTAGAGGCACTCACTAAAGAGCCAATAGGAATTTTAATTACTGCTGTAAAATTAGGTTGTGTGGATCAGAATTAAACTGTAAACTAAAACTTTTGAGAGTTTTATACGTTGAAAAAGGGGGTTTTATTGTCACAGCCACGTGGATTCTCATCCTTGGAGACCTTCAGAAGTCTCCTGGTCATGGGCCTGGGTATCCTGCTCTGGGCAGTCCTACTTGAACATCTATTGCTGCGCAAATATGTATATTATAAACCATACATCAAAGTAGAAATTAAAAAAAAAAAATGAAAAAAGAAAAATAAGTACTATTTTAAAGATAAGTTTTATTTTACTTATGGTACTAAATTATTTCCTTCCTACGCCCCAATGAAAGGTTTTGCATACCTCATTTGGAGTCACTGATACTGAAATACCAAAATAAAAAGGGCTGATGTAATACACTGTAAGTTTTTTTTTTTTTTTTTTTTTTTTTTTTTAGCACTCTGTCCAGCTTCTAGGGGCCTAGATGCTTTCCCTCCAGGCAACATACATTTGTCAGCCTTTCTGGTCAAGTCAAAATGACACGAGTCTTTTATTTCTAAAGTGGGCTTCTCCAAATCAGTGATGTGGTAAGGCTGAATGGACCTTCAGTCTGCCTGCTTGAAGGGAAGAATAATGCTATAATGTAATATATTGGCTCAGCTTGAAAGGGGAAAAAAAAATTAAATGCCCAGACATCTTGACGTATGAAGCTAAATGTTGCCTATTTCTTAAAACAGGTGACAGCAAAGTAAAGGCTCGTCCTCCAAAAGTAAAAGGTGAAAGGAAGAAGAAGCATCTTTTCCATCAGCACCAGCACCACCTGCAAACATCTCAGCCTCTGCAGCAGCAGCAGCAACAGCCGCCACTGGCAGCGCAGCAGCAGGCAGAGGAGGAGGCAGCAGCAGCACGGTCGCCAGTACCCACAGCAGCACCTGCAGCATCTGTAGCAGACAAGAGCTTGCTGACCACTCCCCTCAATGTTGTCCAGCCCTCAGAGGCACCAGTTGAGGAAGATGACTTTAAGCCTCGGCCTATCATTCCCATGCTTTATGTGGTTCCACGGACCAAAAAAGTGGTGTTTGACAAAGAGCGCATGTCCTGCCAGCAGGCATTCGAGCAGTTTGCGACTCAGAAGAGTCCTGGTTGGCGGGAGCAGACAGTCCCTTTGGAAATCCCTGTCAAAGAGGAGGAGAGTGCAGAATCAGAAAATACAGAGATCGCTACAGAGGTCAGTGCTTTACAGGTGTACGTGACCAAGGATTTGCTGGTTTTAAGTAACGAGTTGAGAACCAGACTTGGAGTGACAGGAATCCTAAATTGTGCTTGAGCAGAATAGTGTTGTGAAGTGTACAATTCATGACCTATGATCTATTACAGCCATCTCTTTCCCCTTAGATGGAAACAGTTTTCAAAAGAGGAGGGAGGAAAATATTTGGGAATTAGCAGCAGGTCAGAGGAATGTTGCATAGTTCTCCTCTCCTGCATGATGATGCTGAGGGAGCCAAGGAAATGGCAAAGCACTATCAGAAATCGAGGTGGGGGGTGGGAGTGGGGACAAGGGGAAGAAATATGCCTTTCTGATTTGACGACTCACAATGAGAATTCCTTACATGTAAGTGTTTCTAAGACATAATGAATGCAGACTAGAGAGGAAAAGCATTGTTTAAGATGCTGTAGCTGTGATGGGCTGCCATACCTTCATCTCCGTTCTCTCCCATGTAGCATAAAATGTACTTGGATTTCATTTTTAATCCTTTAGCACTGCTGCTTGTCCTCATGTCTGTGAAAAAAGAAACAACCAAAAATGTGTGGCACTGTCTATTTCTGGTACAAAGTAGCTTACATGTGATGTGTTTGGTGCCTTTCACCAAAGAGGACTGTGAGCTGCTATGATCGGTATATGTGCAGTATTTACAGTGTTGGATGGTGCATAGGACATTGGGTACAGTACAATATAAATATATTTGTCATAAAACGCACTGTAATGTTTTATTAAAATGTTTCTGGTTCTATATGCCTTCTGCATAATTTTCATAATAGAATTTCCAGCTGTTTTTGGGAATGACCAGACTTCTTGTGAGCCAATGGAACTGGCAGATTTGAAGCTGTCCTGAGGTGCTGTTAAGAAAACGCTGAAGTTTACTTTTACCTGACATCTTAAGAAATAGTATTGGCTTTACCTACTGCAGTAATTGGCTTGGAAAGCTCTGTTGATTCCAGCCAAAAGGCAATGAAAAGTTGACTGTAAATTCAACAACTCTTTATAACAGTAATTCTGTCTGTAGTCCTGAACTCTCCTTTGTTTGCCAAGATATTTTGGGGTTCCCATCTAGCTTGTTCTGGTTTGTTACAGACTGCTGCTTTTTCAAAAATGAAGATGGAGATAAAGAAAAGTCGTCGTCACCCATTAGGCAAGCCACCAACCCGCTCGCCATTGTCAGTGGTTAAACAGGAGACATCAAGTGATGAGGGTGAGTGCAATGGCATGAAGAATGCTTGTATGTCTTGTCTAATGTGAAAAATTGCTGCAGCCAGCAAACAAAGCCGGATGGCCTGAAAATGTTTGCATTACGCTGAACTGGTAGAAAATACAGCATGTTCCCATTTTGATAACCCAGCTAGCGATAGAGTATAGCTGTGGGAGGTGTCCCTTCTCCCACTGTTTATTCTATCAAGAAAAATATTTTCCTGGATACAGAATGAGGTAACATCTTGGAGAAAAGGAAATAAGTGTTCACAGAAAATAACAGCATAAAAGCTGCCTCTTTGATTCTGCATTACTGTGAGTTCTCTGCATCTCAGGTAGAGGTGGAGATTGAGATTAGACCTGCTGTGATGTGTATAGGGAAGGTTAATTCTAACTTTTTAATGAGCTTTTTGAGTCATATGAATGTTGGGGTCCAACTCTTTGTACTCTTGCTTCTGTTGTAGCGTGTAATTTGTCACTTCTGGGTCCTGTCTACATTATAAAGTACTCTGAATATAGAAAACTCCATAGTAAACTTTTTCACACTGGGCAGGTACATGAAGGTATAGCTGCCAGACCCAGCTTTCAAGGAAATTAAAACTTTACATTCAAAAGGAAAAAAACAGAATGTATTTCCTGTTCACTTCCATTTTTTGGAGAGCATACTTGCTGATCTTAGAGGAGCTTTCTGTTTGGCAGTGGGAGGTGCTGCACATGCATCCGTCCACGTCCTTTCTAGGGATGATGCATTTGATAGCCTGCATATGTGTAATGTCAAGAGAAATGAAAAAACATTTGAGTCTAGTTATCTTGTTTTGGTATGAAGACCTTGCAACAAACTTTTGTGCTGAAGGGTCCTCATTAGATGGATTCTTTTCACTGTTTTCACTTGTTGGATGGTGTATGGGGACTTTCCTGGCTGACTCAGGAGCAGCTTTCTTTGAAAGCTGGTGTTTCTTGGGGACTGATTTACAGCACTACTGGGCAAAAGATGATCAAACAGATTTTTCTCTTCCCTGCCAGGGAGTAGCAGCAGCTCTCTGTGCTCCTTGCTTTTTCAGGGATAATGTATAAGGGTGATCTGGAGGCTGCAGTGAGGAAGAGCAAACATATAAATTAAAGGAAGACAGTATTCTGCTGTAAGAATCATTTGAGACAAATTGCTACCCTTTTCTCTCTGTGTGTAACTTGCTTTTGAGACATAGGAGGCATCCGGAATTCTGAGTCTCACCTAGACTCAATCCTGGGATGAACAGAGGCAATAATCACATACAACAGTACTGACTGTTCTTTTTTCTTGTGCTCTGTCAGTATGGATTATGATGCTTGTTTCCAGCCATCTTTCATTGATTTAACAGGTACCATAAATCCCTTCTTGTCTCCTTACGTGCTTTGATTAAAATTTGGAGAAGCATATGCTTTGGTTTTGGCTCGTGTCTCAAGAATTCCTTGAAGGTGCTTGATTTTTTTAAGAAGTGAGTGTTGAGCTGTGCTTTGAAAGTAAGACATGGAGAGTATCAATCTGCATACCCAGGGTCACTGATGTTTTAGTTCCGGCTGCGCCCTACACAAGATGTGGGCTCCTAAGTGTGCTTAGCTGAAGTCACCGCTGTATAAACACATCCTTGTATATCTATATCATCTATCTATATATAAGATCAAACACAGAAATTGAATGTTTCAAGAAAGCAAGGATGTTTTAGAAAATGATCTTCACTTAAGTGTGACAAAAGTAAAAGTGTTCATAATCTCAGAAGAGGATTGATTGAGCATGATCCCACATTGTCTGACAAATAACTTTCAGGTTTGTTAGAGGGACATTCAAAATCTTGGCTGTGAACATGGCTGTGTTCTGAAAGAACCTCTTCTCTTTTCTAAATGGGTAAAAGTTTGAAAATGTTGAAAGGGATGTGGGAGTGGAGAGGAGAGCATTAACTGCCTCTTTCCAGTGATTAATGGTGAAGCAGTGAACAATGTGGTTTCAGGCACTGAACTCTGAGGATAAGGCTCCGCTGAGATGTTTTTGAGGCCTTCTGATCAAAGGTGTTCTTTGGGTGCTTTGCAGATTGATGATGTTGTGAGCAGTTTACATTTAGTCTTGCACTGAATGTTTCTTAAATACTTATCGTGACTTGGAACTCCTCAGTAATGCGTGGTAAGAAAGTTGGATCCTCAAACTGGCACGAATGGATTCTGTGGTGGTTTAATTGTAAAATACCAAGGGTTTTGTAAAAACAAAGAATTAGCAAACTAATCAGTACGAGCAGTGCCTGTCAGAGCTCTGGCAGAAGAAGAGATGCTGATGAATGTAAATTGAAGGCTCAGTGACGTGCACTTGATGGTAGTAGCTGTCAAGTAGTTGCAGGAAAGTAAAATGAAAATTTGAACTGTGTGCATTTCATGGCCAGCATTTGTTTGTAGAAACAAATATGGGATGCACTTTGTGAAGGTTGAAACGGACTTGCTGCTGACAGCTGGGAATTGGGAGTTAGCCTAACCAAGCCAGCGTGCGCTGCATGCACAGCTGTCTGAACACAGATCCCAGCTGGAGGAAGTAAAGGGAGATTTCCTTGTACTTGCATCATGTATTTTGAATTTGGCTTCATTAGAGGATGCTGTTGGTTTCCAGGGCCAGAACAATGGAGAGAGTTCCGGAGGCAATAAATATTGATTGTTTCTCCTTCTTCCTCATAGATGATATTATCAGGTCATCAGTCTCCGCTCTATCCGTCCCAACCCATAAAGTGGAAATTATATCCATTTAAGGAAGAATTTAAGACATGTGAAGAAGCATGAATGAGTTAAATGTCCCCATTTGTTCAACTTCTTGTGCTGCTGAAATGTTAACTCTGTAACTCCGCTGTGCTATGTTTTGCCTCTATGAAAGACTGTCCATTATTTTGGAACTTTTTCTTTTTAGAAACGTTTCCATTTTCTGGGGAGGAAGATATGAGTGACCCAGAGGCTTTGAAATCTTTGCTTTCCCTCCAGTGGAAGAATAGAGCACCTAATTTCCCAGCTGAAAGGAAATTCAATGCAGCTGCTGCCCTGAGTGAGCCATACTGTGCTGTCTGTACCCTCTTTTACCCATATAACCAGGTAATTCCTGAAACTGCTCTGATGGATGTGTTGGTGCTGAATGGTGACTGTGCATGTTAGAGTGCAGATCTTCATAAGCTAGTGGCGAGTCTTATACAAGCTTGTGCCTCAAAGAAGTGCTTGGATTTGGCTGAAGCAGTAGATCAGGCCTTGCCCATTATCTCTGCTGGATTCTCTGGCTTTCTCAGCTTTCATTATTTAAATGGCACGTACAGAACTTGGCACTGCAAACAGTATTTCATGCAGAGAAGTAGTGCCATATTGGGCCTGTGAGTGCTCCTGTTTAGATGCATGCCTGGATTTTTGAATATATGCAAACAAGCAGGAAAATAAAGATTTGCTCGGTAAGCGTATGGATCATTTTTTGGAAACTACTGATACGCTTTGAGATGTATTATATCAGAAGGGCAGAATTTGTCAGGTGAATTAGTTATTTGCCCAGTGTGTATTGATTTGTTCTTGTATGCTTATAGAGCCAAATCTGGCTATATGTATCCAATAGGAATGTATGTATTAGGGATGTGTGTGTGTGTGTGTGTGTGTGAAGCTTTTTCTGAGAAAAGCAGAACCCTCCTCAGCCTGCACTTGAATATTGAGAATAAAGTATCTATTCAGAATTGCCAAATGTTGTTGTATAAAGGTTGTAAGGAAAACAGGTATAGGTAGAATGTTTTAATCCGTTGTTTTTAACTCTGGTCTGCTACCAGAAAGCTTGAAATGTTCTTCTGGAAAAAATCTTGCAGAAAGAAAAGGGAAGAAGAATGCCAAAAGGATGGAGGGTTATCATGGAGAGTGGTGGGAGGTCTTGTTTTTACTAATTTTCATTTTCTCCTTGGTGTGTGCAGCTGCAGTTTAGGAACTTAGATTTTTACTGAAGGAGAACAAGGAAGGCTCCTAATTATTCTAATGTTTCTTTGAGGTTTTTAAATAAATTGCCAATCCTTGCAGAGGTCTAACAAAGAAAGAGGAGCAAAAGGTGGGGGTGGAAGTGTGCATGAGAAGATACAGCTTCAGGTTCCTTGTTTGTGCTCTGTGGTGTCAGGTGCTGGATGATGGGAGATGACCTTTTTGTAAGGGTACTGCTTTGACTTTAAGGATAAAACTGTGACTGGAGAGGAGTGATGTGATTTTTCTCTTCAAGTCCTTACAGATGGATAAAGAAGCTGTCCCAGCCTCTGCAGGGGAGACCACCTCTTTTGTCCACCTTTCTAAGTGCGGACAGAAGACAAAGCCTTTGATCCCAGAGATGTGCTTTACCTCAAGTGGAGAAAACACAGAGCCCCTTCCTTCAAATTCATATATTGGAGAAGATGGAACCAGTTCCTTGATATCCTGTGCCAAATGCTGCCTGCAGGTTCATGCTAGTGAGTGTTTCCTTTGTCACCAAAGTGTTTTGGGTATTCAGAAACTCTCAAATTTCTTTTTATGCTGTCTGTATTTGAAATCCTTGTAGACATGCTTGCTGTTCCTGTCACTCCCACTTTTTCATTTTCTTGTACTAGTACTTGTGTATATTTGAGTCCTTCTTGGCAATAACTATTCATAAAACATAAACAAATAGCCGATTCTTTTATGCTTCACATAAAAGAGCCCTCATTTTATTATCTTTTATTTTTTTTTACAATAAAGCCAAAATCATACAGCTTATTGTACTGTTTTGGTTTGTTCAAATAGCAGCCTAAGGTAAGGAAAGGTTGTTTTGGTTCTGTTGGTTTTGGATGCATTGTACAGAGGAGTTTCTGAGATATATTTTTATTAGTGACTGAGTTACTATTTGTAGGAATGGCACTTGATTACAAAAAGGAACATATGTCTGTTTGTTTCCCTGGTAGTTCTGTCTAAAAGGAGAACTGATTAATCCTCGTTGAGTGTACCTTCGCTGTAGATTGTATGACATCCAGTTAACGTTTGCACTTGTACTGGATGTGACAAATTACTGTTCAGCTGTTTGATCTTGACAGATGGGAAATCCTATTTGACTTGCATAGTTGGAATTACTTTTGTTGTTCCAGTTTAATCGTCCGCTGGTCACCATGTGGCTTGATATGGCTGGCTCTTCTGGAGAACTAAAGCACAACTTCTATTTCCATACTGCAGCTGTGATTATGGTCACTCACTTGTGGTTAGTAAGAGCAAATGATAAAAGAGTGTGACTGCTTTCTGGGGGGGGGGGGGGG
>PPHD01001896.1:0-30211 GCA_002909625.1 Bambusicola thoracicus
GGACTTGATGATCCTTGAGGTCCCTTCCAACCTGAGTAATTCTATGATTCTATGATTCTATGATTTTATGAAAGCCAGGTGTATTAAATTTTGTTTATCATCATAATTAATGCTCATTAATTGGCTTGTATATCCGCAGACATTTATCTGTATAATACTGTGGATCGCTCAATTTGGACTCACTACAATGAAACAGTGTTTTTTATCTTAATCCAAAATGCATCTGTCCTTACGCTTCAAATTTAACTTTCAGAGTTTTTTTAATCACTCCAAAAGAAATATCAGAAATTGTAAATTATTTTAAAAATATGGGTACTGACGTAAAAACAAAAAGACTCTTTATAATACCAATTCTCATTTTTTTTCTCTGTGGAATATTTTCTACTTCACCAAGATTTATCTGACAAAATGGAGACTTTTCTACAGTATAAATGCTTGAAATGATGAAAAGTCATTGGTTAGTTAATTTCTCTTAAAAAGAAAAAAATAAACCATTCAACTTACCATAAGTGAAGGTGTCAAAGTTTGTTTGTTTTTTTCCTTCAATATTTATGACTTCTAGTAGGATTTTTATTTATCTATTTTCACAGGCTAATCCCATTTGTTATGCAAAAGTCTGCTGCATGATTTTCTGAAGGCTACTTTAAGAGTTGCAGGTATTCTATTCAAAATCTGTTGAACCAATAAATTGCAATAAATCAGTAGTATCCTGGGATAAGCCTCTAAAACTGAAGTTGAAAATAGATATTTTTTTTTCTATAGGTAATATTCTAATCAATGGAAAATTATTTTTCAATAGGTAGTGCTGGATAGCTTAAAACATCTTTATATGCATCATTTAAACAAACAAACAAACAAACAAGACACATCTTCCATCCTCTAAAATAACTAATAAATATATAATTACTATAAATTTAAATTAACTTGAATTTGTCACTTATATTAAACATTATAATCAGTAACTATAACTAATATTGAAGAGTAAATTATAAAATCAGAAAGTTGCTGAAAATGTGTCTGGATAATGGAGTACAAAAGGTTATTTCTCATCAACCATTTCTGAGTGCTTCTTCCTGTTGTGTATTTCTCTGCCAGTGTTATTTCTTTTTCAGAAGGAGAATTTTGCAACTGAAGATGCTGAACAGGTTGTTACTTTTTATTAGCATAAGCCAGTAAGATCTTGTTTATCAGGAGAGGATGCTCCTGATAAGAGTCCTGTATGTAGCTCTGGCTTGTACTACAGGCAGCTTAGAAGAAGGACAGAGGCATAGTATCTGAAGCCTAATGTGTTATGTGGGTAAATAAAATTTTTCCAGAATTCTCATCCTGGTATATTGAATGTACTTTGGTTTTATCAAACTGTTTTAACTTGTAAAATAAAAAAATAAAAAAGATTTTTCTTTTTTTTTTTTTTTTTTTTTTCCTCGGCTAAAAAGGATAGTATTGATAATAGTAGAATTCCATTAGTAATCATATGTATATCTTTAAGAGCTTGTTGGATGCAGCCATGAGGTGACCTGTGAAAAAATAAGTAATGTTTTGAATATTGTCCCCTGAAAATGTAACTGATGTACTTGTATTATGAATTTGGTTTTAGGGATTTTAGGTGACAACAGATTGTATGACACAGGTGACACAGCTTGGATTTATCTGTTTTGACACGGTAGCTTGTCCTTATTGACTTTTGAAAGAGTTGAACATTACGGCTGCAGAGCTTCACAGCAAAAAGTATCAGAAATTAATATTAGGTAGGAACAGTGCTGTAACACATAGAACATATATAGAACATATATCATCCCGTAGAGTCTTTTATTTTCTGTTCCAATCACTAAACTGTTTTAAGAAGTTTTGTTTTTTGTTTTGTTTTAAAATGATTATTAAAGATACATCTAATAACTGATTCATTTTCTGTAAAGATATTTTAAACCATCTGGGAAACATATGTACTTCTTGATGTTTTCAGTGTTCATTTATAAGTGCATGGAAGTATTAGCTTCTAAAATTAATATTAATGATAATAAAAGCCTGTTTTAAGAGGCTCAGAAGTATGTCACAGAAAGACTTGAGTAATTTCAAATTCATACTTGCTTCCTTAATTCAAAATCTGTTGGTTTTCTATTACAACACTTCTGTTATAAGCCAGAATTATTTCTCACTGTAAGACTTACTGATGATATCATATTGATGACTGAGAGGTCTTCTGCCAATGTTCTGGACAAATTGAAGCATGATTTTCTTGACCTTCATTAAGAACACTACAAGGGTATTTTTTTAAATGTAGCTTCAAAAACAGAAATAGTGATGCAATATTAGTGTCCAAAATAATGACTTAATTGATTTAGAATATTTTCAGCAGTGAAAAATCACAATTCCATTATTATATAGAGAGTTGTAATTTGTTATGTGTACCTCAAGACTGAATTATTCAAAATGTTTGACACCTATGCATTTCAGAGACAGATCTCTCTATGTGTTGAAAGTGAGTTTACATTTTGAGAGGATACAAGTCTGAGGCAGGATGAAATGTTTTCATATTCAGAACACGCATATACAAGAGAAGACCTAGAAAAAAAGAGACATAATCTAACATGTATTTACCTGAAATAACCTCTTATGGAGTCTCAGCAACAGAGGACAGTTAAGCTACTCTAGGAGATAACTGGGCAAATGTGGACTTTCTCACATTCTGGAAGTGCCTGGAATTCAGGTAAATTTCCAGTATAGATCAGATGAGTTCTGTCTTTGGACTTCTTGTTTCAGGCTTTTAACTACAAAAGGAGACTCCTGAGATCCAAGTGTCTACATCAGAAAATTCTAAAGGCAGTTGAAACAAATCTTCAAAGACTAAAATTATTTTTTTTAAGACTTGTGCCATACAGTGTGAATACTCTGTTCTCTTGATTATACAGAATTCCCTCAAACTGGCAGAATAGTGAAGAAAATATGTATACTTCTTAAAATGTAAATTCTTACTACTTAATTTTCATATATTTCTAATGTGTAGTGCACTTTTCAGGGCTTATTTATTCTGGAGAAGATGGCAGGAAGTACTGTAGAATGTTAGGGAAATTAACATTTATTTGTCATTTAGTGTTTCTGTTACCAAACAGAGATTTAGGCGCAAATGCAGAGGGTGTGTAAGTGCTATGCTAAAGAATCTTTTGTACATTTTAGATTTATTCTGAATGATGATTTGGTCCAAGAACAAAATAAGAAATACCAAGGAAAGAGATGAAAAGATGATACATTAATTAAATATTTTATTCTGCTTTATTGCAGTCCTAGTGATGGTGGATAGTGTTCTGTCATGTCTTCATGCAAAATGTCTTTATCTTACATCCCATCCCTGCTTAAGCACTCCCTTACCAAAGTTTGTTTATTAATGATGTTATATGTAATTAATTTGTTTTCAGTTTTTGGATTTAGGGAGTAGGCTACAAATGTTTGATAATTTTAAGATGAAACCTTTGATGAATTTATCCAGCCTTTTTGGCTGCCAAGGCAAAAAACAACAACAACAACGAAAAAAAACCCAAAAACCAGAAACATTGAAGGTGGCAGCAGGATTGAACTTACTCGTATCAAAAACTTGTCATATCAAGAGTGAATAAACGTTCTTGTTTTCTGTCTTGTATTTGACAAGTAAGCCAATTAAATCAATCCTAATTGTCCATCAAAGACAAATTTATAAAAGTACAACACTGCAACTGAACAGTTTTTGAAGTCAATATTACTGATGGTTAACAGCATGAGGTTTGCACCATTTACATTTTGAAAGACTGACCTTCTCCACCATCTTTGATTTTTCTTTAATAGGTCCCTTTCTGAAACTTAGGAAGTAAGCATGAATAGCTTCTCATCATTACCAAAGCAATATAATCACTAGATTGTTTCTTCCAGAATGATATAAACTGTAAATGAAAGATGAAACAGAAAACAGCAGAAATAAACTCACCATTTCTCAACCTGTCAGCTACACAAAAAAATATCTATTAAAGCAGAGTAAGTGGAAAACAGAAAGGCAGCTGCTGTTATGGGAAAATCTCATTGAAAATATACAACAAGTCAGAGACGTTTCATTTTTAATAATTTAAAAATACATCCAGAAATACACCAGATCAATCAAAATTACTCTCTACATCAGGATATTCAGGGAATGGTATATTCTTGGGTTCAAATGTCTATGAAATTATTTGACTGAGCTAACTTTCTTTCACCAATTGAGTAGGGTATTATCAAAAGTTGGAAAATAATAACATTTAAAAAAATAATGAAATTCTATAGATCCTTTTTTGGAGACCTGAATAAAGGAACGATCTGGTTGTCTGTGCCTTTCCATTAAGAATGGGAAAGAAAAGAGGGGGATCAGTGAAATAAAACCTCATTATCTCCCATGATTATGATAGAGATTCATGTCTGGTTCTTGTAAGGTTATAGCTGCATATTACATTTTCTTTAGCTGAGTAATTAAGGTTCAGCAGTCTCTGCCCCACACCATTTGTTCTTGCTTCTGCAGTATGGTTGACAAGTTTTTTATTGGAATATGGTGACTTTTAAAAATACATTCAGTTGAGTTGTCTCAGACACAGAAAATAACAGTACCAAATAATTTGGAATACTTAAATTACTACAACATAAGCAAGAAAATTGTTTAAGACATGCTTGTTAAGTTTTGTAAAATCAAAAGAAACTAATTTTGCTTATTGTGATCTTGCAATTAAGTTCCATTTAAAAAATTCACTGAGACTATTAACAAAATATTCACAGAGGTTACTGACAAAATATTTATTTAATGCACTCATTTTACTAGGAATCCAGCATACGTGAAAAAAAATGCATATTTTGGTTCATGTTTTAAAAATATGATGTTCTAACTTTGAAGCAGATGAACTGGAGAGTAAAAAGAGGAATATAAATATAATTGGATGTTTATTAAATGGTAATGGAAATCTTCCGTGAATAATTTATATAATATTAACAAAATACATTTGTCTTTTATATTACCATAGAATTTTATTGCGGTTGTTTCATTAAAAAAAAAAAAAAAATGTTACCAAGTACAAGTTAAAAGAATTTTAGGCCAGGATTATAACTGAGAAAAATAGTAATTTTGGCAGTTTTGGCAGTTTTGGCAGTTTTTCAGAAAACCCTAATCTAAATAATGTATACTAAAAGAAGAATTATTCAAACATGGGCCATTAGATTACAAAGTACTGTGTTTTTGAGAATTTTTGCAGAATTGCAACAAGTTATAGGTGGCCTTGTTTGAGCAGGGAATTTGGACCAGATGACTTCTAGAAGTCCCCCCCCAACTTCAACTGTTCTGTGATTCAAAATTTAGCTAAACGTGGCCATCATCTTTTTATTTCTCCCTTGGACAAAATGGCTCTGTGACTATCCACTGAAAGATAATGCCATGAGATGAGGGTAAATGCTTGTCCTCATTATATTCCAAGCAATGTGATACTTGAAGACATAACATTAATAGTTCAGGAGCAGTAAATGAGTCAAGATACAGTTGAACTATTCTAAATAAGGAAAAATCAAATTCTCTTCAAAAGTATTTTACAAATAAGAGAAAAAGTTAATATATATATTGTTCTGAAAGTAATACTTCATATTTATTTTCATGGAACTACAAAAGCTGCAAAGAGCACAATAGCAGTTTGATAGAGCAAATTCTCGGCTACAATACACTATTTTTTCAACATAGTCACCATCATTAGCCAATCTGCATGGATGATCTAATCAAGATGCACTTCATTTTGTGATGTGACAGCTGTGCATTGCTGTCCAGAACACAGCTTGTTGTCAGTGCTGAAATGCACCAGGATATTTTTATGACACTAAAACAAACATTTTGTCACCTTGGATTTTGAAGGTCAACTTGCAACAAGTTGAAGACTATAGCAACTGTGCTAGCATAATCTCAGCAGTAGTTATTTTTTCGAATTAGAAGTTATTATTTTTATTGTAATGAAACACTCAGGTGACTGTCTCAGTGAACTACACTATTTCTGACACGACATGAGTCTGAACCACAATACAAATAGGCAGTGATTTCACAATGTACTCAAAGACTTCAAGTCATTTCTATTCCGTTTTTATAAGAAATGTGTTTAGTACATTTTACTGAAAGTTTTATAACTAGTTTTAAAATACCATAGCCTTGTTTTTCAATAATATATGGGATGCTTCAAGACAAAACTGTTCCTTGTATTCGTTGAAGTTACTTTGATACCTCATGTAATCTGCATTTAATATTGCGTTAATTTCTAATCTGTACAATTTCTGAGCAAAATCAACTGCTCTTGTGCCATCCAGAAGCTTTCCATAAGGTTAACACATTTCACTTTCTCATGGGAAGGTCAATTTGATATAAAAGGAAGTATTTCATTTACATTTATATAGTTCAATTCAAATCAGATTACTTCCAATGAAAAATTCAGAATTCAATGAATAACAGTGAGAACAGAGATGAATGGGGAGAGATTTCTAATTGTCTTTGATTCTTTTTAACTAGGATGATATAACTCAAAACCTTTTTTCACTTCTATATTAGTCTGTACTAACTTATCTTATTTTGATTGATTTAGGTTCGACCAAGTCTAAAAACGAGTCTAAACAGTGTTTAACTACACATTCTGGCTTTCGTAGTGCTTTCTAAATTTAAAGGGCATCTTCCTGATGTTGTGGCTGGTGTATATCAATGTCCTTCTCAAAATCTTTCTCTTGTAAAATAAGTAGAAACCTGAGACTCTTGGCCATAAATTGGTAGGGCTCTATTTAGTCCAGAGGAGTTAGAAATTTAAGTTGGGCATTACAGAATGTGTATTTTACAGAGTGTTTCATTATCCTTTTTATTACTCTTATTACTGATAACCCTGTTGGTCACTTTCATTGTTATTAGCAATATTACTTGGAGTAGATTTGTACCTTTTCTGATTTATTTATTTTAGTATGTCACTTTGATAGCACTATCACTAAGGAGGAACACAGATTGTTTCTCATAAGGCTTTTCTGATTGTTTTTAATATTATTGTGCCTTTTATTTCTCAGGTGGTTTAATAAACTATTCTCTCTTTGGATACTCATTTTATTTCTTATTTTTTAACAAGGATTCAATTGAATGTCAAGAAATAAAAGAAAGGAAACCAATGATTTAGTTATATGGTGTCCTTCACCAATTAGAAATAAACAAGAAAGACTGCATTAGAGAACTTCTGTAATGGAAGGAGTACAAACAGTTAATATTTAACAAGATGTCTTGACATTCCTCTTTGTCATCCATACAAAAAATAGGAATTAGGTTAACACGAAAATTCTCTAATCCATTGTTCCCTGCACCCTCTAGGTAATTCCGTCATTTATGATTATTTTTTACTTGTTTTGAAATAAGCCACCTTTACATTTTTTTGTAAGTCAATGTATTTGAAATGGAAATTGCATTCATTTTTCAAATGTGCATTTTCAGCACTTTTATAGAGGAAATCCTCTTTACTACTGCCTGTATATTTGCATTTATTGGCTGATTTCAGTACGCATTTTTATACAGTTCTAGTTTTTGTACTGTAAATCAGTTTGAAAATTATTTTCATTTAGTAATTCAACCCTGGCACTATAATCCTTACTTATCAGCTACTTATTATAGAAGTTCTTATTTCTTTCCCTCAAATGTGAATCAACTAACACATAGTTTGAATGTTCTCTTCCAAAGCTCTGTTTCTGTTGCTAGTTAGTAAAAAAAAAAAAAAAAAATAATAATAATTGTTGTTGTTATACTGAAAATCATTTTCAAAGGCAAGAAATCTGGCTCTTTTACTACTTAAGAAGGTTATAGCTAGGTGTAGCTTCTATTGGAATAACACAATCTATCAAGCTTAAAAACTGAACTCCTTAAACTTATTTTTTACCTTGTCACAGTAGAAACGTTGTACAAAAGATGGTCACATCTACATAAATCTTCACTCATTGTTCTAAGGTGATTAACAACACAAAGTAATTCATCAGAACTGGAAGATGCATCCACTTCTATACCAAAATTTTAACCATGATTCCGTACTTTTATATGGGCAATTACTTACAGTTTTCTGCAAACAGCAATCTAATAAAAAATATTAATTGTATATAGACATCATACTGTAGCTTAATGCTTTTAAAAATTATTTCTTTGTGGTTGACTTATTTTTAGTATAACCATAATTCAATTCTTCAGAATGCAAAAAGTATGTAATGCCCTTCTCTTTCCCCTAAAGCTGAAACAGATGTGGAAACAATATAGTGATTTGGTTTTGTATATCTTTTCTGTATGTTTGTTTTTAATTTAGTTCAGGAAACCACAATACTAAACCAATGATGTTATCTAAATTAAAAGAAAATCCCACATACTTCAGATTACTTTGGATGAAATTTTAAGCAGTTGTTTATTTAGGTCTATGGGGATCTGTAGAGTGCCTAAGTCCTAAGTTAGAAACCAGTGCTACTTATTAGAACATAGCTTGGCTGTCATGTCATCTGCCAGACTTCTCCACTGTTGTTAGCAAGCATTTTCAAAGCTACTGGACTGCCATAACAGACCTAATGAAATCTAGCTCAACATGAAGTCCCCAAGACAGCAAACTAACAGTTTGATGTTATGTCATGTTCCTGAAAAGCCCAAATCAGTATCTAACAGTTATCAGAAAAGAAGGACAAGGTGAAGATATCGAACAATGATAAGAAAGGTTTTATACTCAGAAATAAACAGAGATCTCATTAATTATATTTTCATTTAAAAAAATTATGAAATTTGGCAAATGAAGCTTAGATTTTTGTTATCACCAATTTCAAGGTCATGTTTTAGGGTATTTCTTAGCGTATCCTTATTTCCCAGGAGAAAATGATCTAACCAAGTTGGTATCTAATGTTGATGAATGATTCAAGGAAAATAGCTACATTTAGGAATGCAAGAGAAAGAACGCACTGAAAATCTTTTCATATTTCTTTTCAGACTTCCAGCAATTTTTCTGAATGCAATTCAGAATTTTATTTTAGAGGCCTCACAAAATCTAACCTTTGGAATGTGATTCATCTTGTCTGTTTGGAGAACATGATTGCAAAAGATAGGACATAAAGCTTTAGTTACTGAGTTTGGACTACATCGTACCTTTAAGCATAATGAATTCCAAAAATTTTTAGTCTCTTCTTGTCTCGTACAACTTTCTTGGGAGAAGAGTCTTGCTCCATACTACAGTTTGGCAAATAGTCAAAGTACTAGATTACCACAGGATCACCAATTTTGTTCTATTATATATATTTTCCTTTAGAAGTACCTTAACTATTGTACAAAACAGGTAGAGAAAAAGAAATTTACCTGCAAATGTACAGCTTTAGAGTATTTAGAGTTTTATGCGCTTTTCAGAACATTTAACTTGTTTGAGATATTACCTAAAGATGTTCCAAAAAGATGTCTTGTGATTCCAAAAGTCATTACGGTTGTGGAACACAGAGATGCCTATTTCCAGGCACATATATAAACCAATATTAGTTCCTACAAATCATTTCAAAATCAGATGCAGATGCCTAGGCTAATGGATGCTCTCATTTCACAGTTTGTTCTGAGTTGAGAGTGCAAGTCAGAGAAATTAAAATGCAAATCAAACAAATTCAAAGCTATGGCACAAAGCTTATTTTCTTAGTTTACTAATATTATCACAATATACTCTTTAAAGAAATAAATGAATATTTTTATGGAAAAAGTGCTCTTGAAATTCTGCTAGCATGAAATAAACAGAACACTGAAAATCAAATATTAAATTTTAAACAGACAACTGTTTAGAAATGTAGCAAAATGATCACAAAGGAAAATAAAAAACTGTATGAGGACTAGTAGTAGGAGGGCAGTAGAATTCAGTTTATGGGTACAAATTAAAGCAATTTAGATCACTCTTAATTCAGTGGAATATTTATTGTTGTTTTTCCTATTATAAAACATACAGTTCTTTTTAGATGTAATGATATCTTTCCTATATTTTTCCTTTTAATTTAAAAGCAAAAAAATCACATAATTATTTAAAATACTAATGAATATGAGCAGACCGTAAAGAAGATGATAGAGAGCACTGTACCTGTCATCCTCCATATGTTCAGTTCTTTGTTGTTTAGATTTTCAGTCTGAAGTTGTGCTCACAAATATTTCTAATAGAAAACAAAACCAAAAATATATAGAAATAAGAACCAAAGTTCGCTTCCTATGTGAACAGTTTTGATCTGGAATGACTCAATAGATTTAAAAACCCCAAACTGTATAGGGTTGCTTTTCAGGGAACAAGGGTATGGCTACCCATTCTTGCTTCCTCGCTCTGTGTGCTTCCTTTTTGTGTATGAAGTTGGCCAGGAGCTTCTGAGATGGGTTGAGGAATCAGGCAGTACTTTCTAATTACAAACATTCATACTTTACTGAACTAAAATTAGGTCAAGTTTTTTAGTTGAATTTTTCTCTGTCCCTCTCCTCTATTATTAGAGCAAAAACAAACAAACAAACAAAAAAACCCACCAACAACAAAAAAATCCAAGCTGCTTGTCTTTCATCTAAAAAGCAGAATTAACAAAAATCGCAAATATTTCTATAAGGAAGGTGGAGTGAACATTTGTTCAGGTCACGATGTCTATGATTATAGTTTAAAGAGAATGCCATACACTAACTGAGATGGTAGTGATTAGTCTTACCTTGTTTCACACATAACATTGAAGAGCTGTCAAATAGTGACAGCTTCTACTCAGTTCCAATTTAAGCTACATTTGAGTCAGTAATCTGGAGGTGAAATATTGTAAGAGTTTAGAAATATGAGAAGTGCAGTCCTTCAAACAATGTGTCTTGTGGAAACATTATTTACCAAAAGTGGTGAAAGACAATGCATGTGCTGATTACTTCTACTTTTTCTGAGGGGGGAAAAAAAAAAAAAGTCACATTTTTTAAGTCTCCAAAATTTACTGCCCAATTTCTTCCTGATAATGTTTTATAATATAATAAGTGCAATTAAGAGTGCACTGGTATGCATAAACTGCATAAATTCATGTGGTATATTTTGTCATCTGTTCATACAGCTTACTTACATGCAAAACATTTTGGTTAAAGTTTATATGATATGGTCCATAACTGTTGTAGTTTAACCTGACACATAGCTAAATACCACAGAATTATTCATTCACTGTATTTCTACAACATTATCATGCAATGATATTAATCTGTAAGTCTATTCTTCATCTTTCTAGAAAGCTCTTTGGGTCATTTGCTTTCTAAAGTAAGACATTCTGAAATATATGTTACTCTATAATCAGAAGTATAGCAGTAGAGACATAATATAATATGAGGCTTATATAAAAATACTGCATTTAAGTAATAAAGTCAAGCAGTAGAATATTAAACTAACTGAAGCCCAATGTGTGAATGCATGCACTAAAATGCTTTTTGATTATGTAAACTCATTTTCATCATCACTGTTTTATTAAGTACATAGAGTAAGAATCAGATCTAATATTAAAATTATTCAGTATTATTTAGGCAAGACCTGGCTTAAATTACTTGGCTGACAAGTCCAAAAATAAGCATATTGTAGATATCATAATCCACTCAGACAAATCCCACTGTCTGCATTTGGTTTGGCATAATGTGGATTTTACACTAGGCAGCACTCTCCTCGGGAAACACAATTTAATGTACATTTCAGAAAGTGCCAGAAAATTATTTCAGTGTGAGACAAGTAAATAATTTCTAAATTTCTTTGGTTTTAATTGAGCTTCTCCTTAACTGTCTGCTAAATTCATATTTTAAATGCAAACTTAATTTTTGAAAGTACTTTAGAAACATTTCATTTCAGTGTTTTCATGAATACTAGCTTTGCATAAAAACACAGCAGAAGTGGATTCAAACACCCATTAAATTGTAATTTCTTGCCTTTGTAATGTGTCTGTTAGCATTCCAAATACCAGAACATTTCTGCATAAGTCATAGCTGTTTCCTCTGTTAAAAGATGAATCCTAGAGGTAGCTTTTTTTCCCTCAAGACTAATTTAGTTGTTTTATTTTATTTATTCTATTTTATTTTTTACACAATGGCTTCTACTAGCTGAATTTAAAAAAATAATAATTAAACTTTTAATTTCATTTTCCACAGCCCATATTAATACATTTGAGTAACAGGTAGTTTACAAACCAGGTCAGCTAACAACTTCCTTGCTCATCACTTCTATACTTTAATGTATCTGAATAATATGTGCAGACAACACTGATTAGAATGTGAATGTGCTCCAGGCCAATGACAGTTGAAAACTAGGTATTCCACTGGCCCTAAGTATGGTTCCAAGCACAGGCATACACAGTGAAAAGGCAAGGCTGAGTGTCTCTTCATCTTTAGTCAACAACATTCATCCCTTGGTACCATGTACTCATCAGGAGCTCAACAATACAAGTAGAAATGTGCTACAAAATATAAATAGACATATAGACATCCAGAAAGACAGATAGATATGTATGATGATCCTAGAATAAAAATGCTACACAAAGAAAACAGACAACAGTAATATGTGTATATGTATGTGTATATGTATATGTATATGTACATGTAGGGTTTTTTTAGCAGTTCTTGAAGATACACATAAGGAAATTTTGCAGATACAGAATAGGAGGTTACTGAATATTTTATAATAATAATTTTAGATTCATATTTAAATCATAGAATCATGGAATCCTAGAATCCTTAGAGTTGGAAGGCCATCTAGTTTAACTCCCCTGCAACGAATAGGGACATCACAGCTAGATCAGGTTGCCTTATCCATTCTCGCCTTGAAAGTCTCCAGGGATGGGGCATCAATCACAATACTAGGTAATCTGCTCTAGTGCCTCACCACCCTCACTGTAAAAAAATTTCTCCTTATGTCTAAGCTAAATCTACACTCTTTAATCTTGAAGCCATTTCCCCTTGCTTTGTCACCACAGACCCTGCTAAAAGCTCTGTCCCCTTCTTTCCTGTAGCTCCTCTTTAGGTACTGAAAAGCCATTATCAGATCACCTTGGAGGCTTCTTTTCCCCATGCTGAAGAGCCCCTGTTCTCTCAGTCTGTCCTCATAGGAGAGGTGTTCCATTCCATGGATCATTTCTGTGTCCCTTCTCTGGACATGCTCAAACAGGTCCGTCTCTCCTGTACTGAGTACTCCACATTTGGACACAGTACTCCAGGAAAGGCCTTACCAGCACAGAATAGAGGGGCAGGATCACCCCCCTTGACTTGCTGGCCATGCTTCTTTTGATGCAGCCTAGGATATGGTTGGATTTCTGGGCTGTGAGGGCATATTGCTGGCTCATGTCCAGCTTCCCATAGTCTTGTGGATGTTTAAGTTTCTTAGGTGTTTACAAACCCGATCATTTACAGTGGGAGGGATGCTGCTTCCCCATTCTTGTCCTACTGAACAAAATATTTGAGAGCTGTGGGGGGGAGCAGTTATCAGAGAAGAAGAAATAAAATTAATGAAAAGAAAATGAATTCATGTTTAAGCTAAGTTATAGACAAGCACAAACTCTACTTGTGCAGTCAAAACGCATATGAGTATAGTGACGACTTGTCATAATTTGTCTTATAAGCCTTATTGGAAGCATGGTTATATTAGTTGTGACTTAGCCCAAAAGTAGCACACCTGGAGTGTAATTCATATACATGTCTTTGTGCATTACCCAAACATGTTCATATCTGCTCTACATAAACTGTTGAACTACGTGAGTGGACTGCAGTTGAATTATGAATTGGAAGTTTTTTGACTTCTTTATTTAGACATTAGTATCCCAGGTAGATGAATGGGCTATTCAATGAATTAAGGTTCTGTTTTCAACTTAGCCTCAACAGTGTATAATTTAAAGTATGCAAATTCTTCAACAAAAATAAAAGTAGCCTGTGCTGATGTCCTTCCTGTCTTCAGTAAACTAAGGAACTACTATATACGTTAATCCATTTAAAAATACCTCAGGTGTTAATTCATTATACTCTAATCTCTTGCTGTATACATACATGTGAGTTCTTGTGTTATTGTTTATTTACATATTCCTGGTACTCTGAATTAACTTATTATCTTATTAGCTTTATGAAGTCAAAGATTAGCCTGAGGTGATGTGACCAATGAAGGCATGAGTAGTTCATGGCAATTATCTCAAAAAATAAATAACGAACACCATTGCACCTTGCAGGGAGCATCTATGCAGTGAAGACCTGCTGTGCGGCACGTAGAGCTTGCAGAAGAACTTCTGCATCAAGGCACAGCATCAGTGAACAAGGGAATAGCCACTGATGTCATCTATCTGGATTTCAGTACAGTCTTTGACATGATCCCCTGCAACATCTTTCACTCCAAATTGCAAATATATGGATTTGACTGGTGGACGGTTCAATGAACAAGGAACAGGTTGCAAGATTCTACTCAGAGTGGTGGTCAGTGGCTCAGTGTCTGGAAGGAGATCAGTGATGAATGGTGTTCTTCAGGGATCAATACAGGTTCTCTTTAATATCTTCATCAATGACATCAACAATGGCATCAAGTCTGTGGATGACACCGAGCTGTGGAGGGAGTCTAGACACCAAGGGAATGGGATGCCATCCAGAGAGACCTAGACAGGCTCCAGAAGTAGGCCCAAGTGAACCTGATGAAGTTCAATAAATCCAGGTGAAAGGTCTTGTGCCTGGGTCACGGCAACCTCATCTAGCTGTAGATGATCCTCTTTATTGCAGGGGAGTTGGACTAGATGACCTTTAAAGATCAACTCAAAAGATTCTATGATTCTACGATTCTGTGATTCAAAGGCTGAACACCAGCTGGGACATCTTGCACAGTAAGTGGTCAGAAGTCACACATCTGTGGTGCTCACCTGCACCAGATAAAGAAGCTAGAGTCTGGGCTGGTGGAACTATGTGCATGTGTATGATGTGTGTTCTAGAAAGACTGCAGTAGAGCAGAAACCTTAGAATAGAAATTGCTATTGAAATGCTGTACTCATCCTACTTAAAAAATGAATGCTATGTCATTGAGGAGTGTGGTTCCGTCCTTGCAGCTAAATCATGCTAATTTTTTTCCCTGACAAGTGAGATAAAAACAAAAATATTACTCCCAGAGCCTAGAGAAATCTGAGAAGATGGTAATGCTTTGGGAATTCATTTCAAATAAATCTAGCTATGTTTCACAACACTAAAAACTGTGAAGGTGTTTTGCTTGTCTGGAAAACAGGGAAATAAATATTTTTCTAAGAATTTGAATAATACTATTCATATATAACTGCCAGTGCCTTTTCACTATTTGATGGAAAGTAAGGCATCGAGTAGCACAGTCTGAAAAGTCTGAATTGAGACATTTGTCTGTGCAGAGAAATAGATAAATGGGAAATGGCTGAGTCAAATCCCACTGAAGAACATAGTAAAGAATGTAACAAAATTAAGTGATACATCAGTGTTAAATATGAGAATCCTAAGTAACTCAGGTGTGTTACTTGTACAAGCAAATTATGAATATAAAAATAAATAAAATTCAGCTCAAATGTTGAGCTAAGAGTGTGACCATTAACTCACATAAAATTGACAACAGTTTTTTTTTTTTTTTTCTTCTTGGCACATCTCTTTTCTTGTATACTCTTTTGCTTAGCACAGAGGTAGTAATATTCTTTTTGTATGTGTGTCCCTTTCTACAGAGAAGAACATATAATGGCTGCCCCAAAACAGTGTCTCCTATTTTATTATGTTGGCCCACAAAGTCAGAGGTGGATGCTGGTGATATGGCAGTTAGAAATTGCATCTTCTTACCAACATTCTGTTACCATTTGTTGCTTTGTGATGGTCTGACAAAAGGACATCTGACATAGAACTACATATGAAGCAAAGGTGTGTCACTGAATTCCTCCATGCAGGAGGCATGGAACCCATTGACATTCTTGCTTGCTGCTGCATTGACATTCGTGCTTGCTGAACACTGACAAAGGCCAAACAGAGGGTGAGAGCATAGTGAGGCAGTAGGTAGTGCATTTTGACAGTGTCAACAGAAATATGAAAGACAAACTGTGCTCTGGACAGCCACGAAGATTTATATGAACACAGCATGCAGACTCTTGTTTATCACTGGCAAAAATGCATAGCTGGTAGTGATGACTATGTTGAAAAATAGCGTTTTGCAGCTGAGGATTTTCTCTATCAGATAGTGTTATTGTCCTTTTTGTAGTCACTGTAGTTTCCATGGAAATAGAAGGCATTGCTCTTGGAACAACCTCTCTATATACAACTGATATTCCAGTAAGTAGTATGATCCCTAAAACATGATTAAGAATTATATAAATCTGATTTTTTAAGTGTAATTAGCAAATTTTTTTTTTCGACTGGACGCTATTAATTTTCATTTTAGCTTTTCATAGTATTTGTTCATTTGTTTTTAAAATTATGTTTTATACAAACAGATTTACTAACTGTATTAATCATGACAGTTGTATCTGTATTTTATTCTTAGAGGACCAAGAGGAATGCTTACTCATTTGTGAATTTAGACGTCTCAGTAATCTGTATTTCTAATTTGGATATAGCTGTCATTTGAATCCTTGATTGATGATGATACAAAGCAAGCAAATATATCTAGTTAAAGCATCTGTATGTGTGTGTGTGTGTATACATGTATATGCATTTCTGCATGTGTGGCTTATGTAATCAAGCCTTCTATTTTTCTCAAGCTGGTCAGTTCCTTTGTTTGGTCTCTTAATTGTTTCCCCCATCTGGTGTTTATACCACTTTAGCATCAGTAATTTATGTGGAGATATAAAATCTCATGCTACTAAAAATTACATTAGGAATCTAGAATAAAAATCGGCATATGGTTCAATAACTTGTAAATAAACACTGGAAAACATTTTAAAATGCATTTTCTCTTTTTTTTTTCATCATGAGGAAATATATTTAATAATCTACAGGTTATACACAAGATTTTATTAATCAATAAATTCACTTAAATTTATATTACAACACAAAACATCCTCTGTGTTAAAAATTCAAATTAATTTTCAGATTAATTCAGTTAAAACTGAGAAAGCACCAAAGAATTACCATACAGAGATTTTTATTTCCTGACAGAATTCATAAGATCAACATTGTTATACAAAACATGGCTAAAATTTAGTATATATTGCTATTATTGTATATAGTGGCACCTGAAAATATACATGGGCTTTGGTTTCTGTGTTTTTATGGACACAATAATATAAATACTATAATATTATTTGCAGTAAGTAATCCAGCACTTTGAAAAGGAGATATTACCACTGTCATAAAAAGGACACAAGACCAATTCGAAATAATAGGATTTTAAAATTACTATGTCATTACCTATACATGTATACATAAAAAAATCTGACACCACTTTCCTGTAAATATTTATTTTACTTTTGCAGAGCATATACTCTGCAGTTATAATTAACAGTTTTAACATAAACCGTTTATCAGAATTAAATTGTACAGCACCAGAAGTTCAAATTATGCAATTATTCCAGTATTTTTCTTACTTCTAAAATACTCCAAATAAATATCTGAAAGGTTTAGCGTAGAAATCTCTTTGTCCTGTTCACTCACTTTGTCAGCAATTGCATAACATCATAAAATCTAGGAGATTTAAAATTTGTTAATTCTTTTTGCAATCATGGAAAAGGAGAAGGAAAAGGAAAAGGAGGAAGGAAAGAAAATTAAATGCCTTACTAATCATTCAGGAAGGACATTTAACAGTTTGTGAGCTCGTGTGAATTTCTGATGTTTTTATTATCATATTGTATGCCCTAAAGAATCACAATACAATCCATTTAATAATGACTGAGGAGTCTCTTTACTTTTCCATTTACTTTCCCAATGTCTTCAGTAGTAACATGACAGAATATTTAAAGAGAGGATGAAAAGTCATAACAAGTTCCATTATGTAGGAAGCACTGCAGTAGTGCACAGAAATGATGAAATGTCATCTGCCAGCATAAGTAAATGAAAAGTGCAAATACTGGTATTCTGAGGTAGTGTATGGTGGGTGGAAGCAAGTCTTGCACATCTATCTTCCTTTAGGAACATGGAAAAGAACATTTGTCTTCTTCGAATCCATACAGCTATGTGTTATGAAAACTTTGCTGTTGTTGTTTTTCCTTTCATAGAATAAGGTAGTTACACAGGACTCTTTATCCTGCTTAAGTTACAAGAGTTCAGAATCATAGGAGTAACAAAATGCACATAAGTATCTGTAAAACACTAACATGCAGAGGGAAGTATTTTTCTTTGTTAAAAAGTATATATGTGGTACATAAAGATGTTTATATCACATAAACATTGGCAGACCTCTGGTTTGCAGGGCAAGAATTGTTTTGTCATAAGGCAAACACTGGACTTCCAGAAGAAAAATGGTCCTGCCAAATGAGTATTAAAAAATCATTTTTATTAAAAAAAAAGGTCAATTTAGGTCAATAAATACAGTTTCATTTAATAAATTTTGAAGTTATTTCAATATTTTTGTATTATAACTACATTTGAATTACCTTTGAACAAAAAGTTATTTTAAAATATATATATTTTGTGAAAATGAAATCTCTATCAATGTCTATCTCTATCAGCAATTTCAGAATGTTTTTCAGTTACATTTTACAATAAAATACTTAACTGACATTATCTCCAGGAATCAATATGGTTTGCAAATCAGAATTTTTCAACAATATCCAACAACTTCAACAAGTCTCCCTGCAAATACTGTAAGACACAGTTAGCAACTATTAAAGGAAATAAAAATCAGAACAATGTAGAGCTTGGTATTTTTTAGTTCTTTTTGTGAGGAAACCATTTTGTGATCCCTTCAGGGAAGAATTCCATAGTGAAATAAAACAACGGTTCCTATTGAGATTATGGACTGGTGCTATTGGGAGCTTCACCATCTTACCTAGATGAAGGTGCTTCCATAATGACCACTCATTTCCACTTCTTGAGACTCTGACATAATTATCAATGGCACCATATTTTTAACCCTGTTTCACAGAAGAGACTTGGGACTTCCATGGCCAAGGAGGAAACAAGACTCAAGAGTAGATTTATAATGTTTTTTACTGAAATTTACTAATGCAGATAAAATTTGTTGCTGCGATCAACAACCAGTGCTGACTAAGCGACAAACCGGCTAGGCTATCAACTTCCGTTCTGGACACCCCCTGCCCAGGGACAAATGGGACGGACATATTGTGTCTAGCGCCAAGATGTCAGATTTATTGCGCAGCAGTAAAACCTTATATACCTAAGGAAGTACCACCCCTACGTACCTGTATGTCCCGCCCATGTGTCCATCCCAGGTGCTGAGAAGAACCAGCTGACCGCCTCCCAAGGTGTCCACCCCCTGGTGCTCACAAGCACCACCCACGACCCTACAGGGCATGCAGAAACCACCATGACCGCCCTACAGTGCATGCAAACACCCCCAACCACCCTGCTCACAAACCACAAGATTCTTCCTCCTGAAGTGAAAGGAGATGGAGAAAGCACTTCCATTAAAATTTGTGGCAGCTTTTGTGCAATTTCCAACAGTACATTGTGCAACGACATCCAGTCGTATTACTGCCCCAGTCCTAATGCTGCAAATCACCTTGTCTCATTTCCATTCACAGCACAGAAATGTCCAGACACAGGACAGGTGCAGGCCTGTTGCTCCAAGTATATTCTGAAAAGTGCTCAGATGCTACAGCTCTGGGCAGAGAAAAAGCAATCAGTCCCTTGCTTCTAGGCAGAACAGTTAACCCTCCTGTTACAGAATATTTAACTCTTTCCTCACACTGGATTATTTTTTTTTTCATATATTCTCCAAACCAAGAACAGGAAATAAAGTCAAAATCAAGACTTGCCATCAAAATGTACATGTAGCCTCACAGGATGAGGTTCAATAATAGAAAGAGAGCCTTGAAGTAGTTACTTTGCTTGTGCATAGGTTGAATCAGAAGTTGATAGACATTGAGTCTTTTAGCAGGGGCATTTTTACGCTAGCAGCCTTAAAAAAATAATTGAATTAAGTTATCTTTGGAGCACAAATTTGCATTTCTGAATGAACCTTCAAGCAACTTGGCTGATAACAGATTTAGAATGGAATTCAAGGTTCATTTCACATGGTTTTCTAATACCTGAAAACTTTAATAGTTTATCTAGGTACTAAACTAGGTACTAAACTCAAGACATAAAGAATGGTTTACATAATTTTGTACCTCACTAAAACAATTATGGATTTACTTTTACAATCATATAAATAAAAAAGAAAATGGATGGGCAAAAAAATATGACTTCTAAATGTTTAATTTTTTGCATTGGCACAAAAGAAGTGGAAAATTCATGAATAATCGTAAATGCATATTTTGACAGAAAAATGACAGCTGTACTCATTTCAGAACTTAGAATCACTACTACTGGTTCAAATCTGTCAAACTATAGCTTTTTCAGAGTTTTTAGTATTGTTAACAGGCACATGAGAGTGTTGTGGAATTTGAGTACTGTTAAGTTTCTTTGCAGGTCTCTACAACAACACATTCCTAAACTTTGCCAATCATTCCTCTCATTATGCTACTGATGCACATAAAATTAATATGTATATATTGCATCTGTGGTCTTTCAGAGGTAGTTTCACAACTTGTTCTGTCTTCACAAAATGAATCTGGTTTGTAGAGACTGACACTGTCCAAAGAGGAAGGTCCTACTCCTTTGTTACCTTTCTTTTCCTTGATCTTGTCTCCACTGTGTCCCTGAAGTCATTCTTGTCACGTGAGGTATTGCCAAATAGATAATCGTCATAATGGGTTAGTGGGGTAATTTACTCCTACCATGAGTCTGCAGGAAGGAGAACAGTGATCTTCATGGAAAACAAAACCATAACCAAAACCAACCAGCCAAACCAAATCAAATGAAACAAACAGAGAGAGAAACAAACAAACAAACAAACAAACAAAAAAAACAACTTCAGAGATGTAAAGAAAAGAAATCTGGAGAGGTAGGAAGACGAGCAAGGAGAGCTGATGTTATTTCTTACTTGGAAAACAATCAGTTTGGCCAAATTCTTGAAACTGTATACACCTTCCTCACCATTTCTCCAGTACAGCATCCATGGTGGATCCTTTACTTATTTTCTTACCTCATGGTTTTCAGAAGTTTGTCAAATAATTATTTGCCATTTACAGAGTACAAAAACATTTGAAAACAGTGTTTCACAACTTTTTCTTTAGTGGACATAGTGGTGACTCAGCTCTTCTAACTCTTTTCTTAGGGATCCTTTTATGAATAAGAAGCATCTGATAAGATTAAGTGAATGGGAAGATACTGAACTTTCTAGGAAATGTCAGTGCAACTTCTGTGCTGTCAAGGATTGAGTTTGACCTACACTTTCAACTGATGTAATGTCCATTGAGTTGGGTTTTTTGTTTGTTTGTTTTTTTTTATGGAAAGCATACAAAGATCCCACTTGATCAAATACCCAATTTATGTATAGACGTTTCCATTTTAAATTTTTGTTAAACATGTAAAGCTAGAAAATAGATTTTGTTAAAACAACAACAACAATAACATACACACAAAAATAACACAGCAAACATTTCACGTTAGGTTTATGTAACAAGTTTTTGGTAGAGTGCTCCAAGAGTGGCTTCTGTGAGTGGAGCCCAGCAGTGCCCTATGTCAGAGCAGAGCAGCTTCAGCTGCTTCAAAAGGACCCACCACTGCCACAGCTGCACCGTGAGTGACAGGCGGAGAGCAGATTTAAGGAAGAGAAACATCACTGCACTACAGCAGCTGGGAGAGAGGGGTGAGAGATGGGAGAGGAATGGCCCTGTGGGCACCAAGGTAAGGCAGCAGCTCCTGCCCAGAAGAGGCCCATGGATGAGCGGGCGGTCCCCCTGCAGCCCATGAAGTAACACACAAAACCAAATTACCGGAACTTTTCCAGTTAAAAAAAAAAAAAAAAAAAAAAAAAAGTGTTCTGAAGATTTTTTTAAATGGACAAATTGTTATAGAAATTGTCTAAAGGTCTGCAGTTCCAAAAAGGAAAAGTAACATCTATGAACATGCTCCTCAGTTGAGAGACAACAAGGTAAATTATCCATTCTTTTAATAGTACCTGTATCTCATTTAATTATGAACTAATCCTTCAGAAGAGTGGGAACATGGCATGTGATTAATATTAGATAATATGCTCTACATTAGGGCAAAAATACCCTCAATTCTCTTCATTGACTAAAGAAGTATAATCATACATACTTATCATACATACTTATCTGCAACTCAGATACATACATTGGATTTCATAAGTCAAGGTCATTGTTTTCCTCTACCCACAGAGCTGAAGGCTAGAATGCAATTACATTACCTAGATTGATCTTTCTATATGTGCTTATTTCCACCATGTTCATATTTCCACCATGACAAAAACTGCCAGGCTTACTTACAAATCGTTGCTGATTTCTCTGTGCTCTGCTTTATTTTAGTTTAGTTTATATTTAATTTTAATTTTGTTTTTTTCCCTTTTTGTCTGCTTTTATTCCTCTCTTCCTTTCTCTTCCTGTTTTCCTTCCTCTGTTCCTTCATTCTTTTCTTCCTTTCTTCTCTCCTTTGCTATGCATCTAGCCTAATACAAACTCATAAAGGCACTGTTTCCCAGTTAGTGTTTTTAAAACTTTTTTTCCTGCTTGAATTTTTTAAACAAATCAGATGTACACAGTTTTTCCTATAATTCAGTTAAGCAGGTGGCAGGAAGATGATTTTTTTTCTTTCAATAGGTACTGACACTTCAGCAGCAAGAAACCATCACATAATGGAAGGAGCTGGCAACATATGGTTTAAACTTTATGAGAATCAGTGCATTTGTGACTCACACACTGTTCATCATAGAAAAATTCTAAAGATGTGACGAGATGCCAGTGCAGAATGCTGGCTATCTTTAGAAACTGCCAGTATGAAAGAACATTTGAAGTGATGAATTAACATAAAGATGTAGGGAATCAAATAAACAACTAGTTATTACTCATTATTTTTAGAGTATTGTTTACATATGCAGTAGTTATATAGCATTTGTCAGCTTCAGGATCCTAAAGGCATTCATTTTTTTTTTAGATTGTATGATGTTCAAATACAGTGCTATGTGCTTACAGATTTACTATGTATTGAAATATCATTTTAAAATTAAACGAACAAGCAAATAAATAAACATGTAAATAAATGTAGTCTTTAATGTTAAGAAGTGAACGTGATAACAATTCTCCACAAGTATATTATAGAAACTCAATGTCACTAACAATTCATCTTTTTTTTTTTTTTTAAATTCTTCTAATAGTAAAAGAACATGCAATGGAAATGGTACAAAAGCCAGGATGTTTGGAAACAAGGAGCTGTTTCCTCTTTCTTTCTGTTTCTTATTTTACAATTGCTTGCTTTTGCCAGACTTATGCTGCTAGTGGTTTAGTCTGAGCTACCAATCTAAGCTCCATCTGTAAACAAGGGTGAGGAATGTTCCATAGTCAAATTATTCCATTTTAGCATAGAGAACTAATGTAAATAGTATGTAATGCTCACTTGCATATACTTAGAATTACATTTTGACAGGGTTTGTCTAGATTTTCTGACTGCCTGGAAGGCTAGACTTTCACTCTACTCTTTTTGTCAATTAGAACTCAGTCAGATGAATTAAATTTCTCATTTTCTCAATTTCTCAAGCACAATTTGTGCTTTCATAAACATAAAGGATTCAATTCCAGGTGCAAGCAGATGGAGAAGTTGGCTCAGTAGGGAGAAATCTGTTTTTGATCAAAAAGGCTCCGAGTACTCTTTTTCTTGACAGTCATATCACTAAAATTAAGGTTCCTAGAAGGTATCTTATAATTGCCCATGACTCAGATAACTTTGTGCATAATCAAACAAACAAAAAGTCACAGAAAGTACACAAGTATATGACCCAGTATAGATAAGAGAGCTCCATAACTTTTCATGGTTAAGAGTATGCCAGTGGCTACACAGCATAAAGTTGTACTCTAATTAGACTGTAGATCAGAGAGCAGATTAAGTTTAATCAGCAGTTTTGATTTAGTTGAATTTAGAATCTGACTGAGAAAATAAATCGCAGAAAAACTGCAGTTCAAAGAGAAACTACGGTCTTGACCCAAACTACATTAAAAACATACAATACATAATAAATACATAAATACTGCACCTTCATAGTATCTTGTGGGCATTTTCAATTTTGAATATATTAATTCAAAGATATATTTAGTGGATAATTACAAGGAAGTTCAATAATTCAGAATTAAATGAAGAAATGATAATCCTGCACTAAAGTAAATTTCCATAGACATCTATTATGTGTACTGAGATGCCCTACTCACCGCAAGTTCTAATTCTCTCATAAGACCAGCAGTGACCTAAAATTAATTAAATTATTACCTGATTACTGCTAACTGTATGTTATGTCTCTTGTCTTGTTCTATAAAAACGGCATGCTGAGATTCTTACACAGTTGCCACTGTTTCATGTAATTTAGTCATCACTGTGCGAAAAATTATGCAAGGAAGTCTTGTTTTATGACATAAACTGGATGCTGAGGATGTTGAATTATTGGTCAGTGTCCTTTAAAAAAAATAAGACAAAAGAAGAAAAAAGGAGGTGAGAAGGATAACACCTACATTTTGTTATAAAGAAGCAAGTTAACTACCTTTCAGTAGGGAACATATTTGCTAGAATATTGTGAGAGCGTGCAAATGTTTCTTTCCAAGAAACATCACATGTAGCTGTGCCCCACATCAGCTCATGCTATTGTATGTATCGTTACAGTAGATTGTGGTACATCGGTTTACAGCCCAGTAAATACTTAAAATATTTTAAAAATCAAGCTCCATCTAATTGGTATCTGAAAATGTGAGATATATCACATAAAAACAATTTCATGCACACATTTATGTACCTAATATTTAGAATTTAAAAAAGGAAGATAAATTTCCATTGTTTAAATAAATGTATATTTTAAATCAAAACAACCCCATTTGATTTTGATAAATCTAGATTTTTTCATATTTAAAATTTGTGTGATAAAATCTTGTCTGAAGTCAAAGCTTTGACATGCTGAAAATATTTTCATTCTATTTCTTTTGGCCAGTGCTTGACATCCGGTTATCAGCCCATCAAGAAAGAATGATTTCCATAGTGTTATGTATATTTTTCATTTATACCATCTATATTATCTTTTCCTTTTAGACTTTTTAAAATAATTTAATACACAATGTTAGTCACATACTTACTGAAAGTGTTTTTCTCTATTAAATACGTATAAGAAAGATGTATACAATGTATACATACAAACATACATACATGCAATGTACATCATATAATTTCATCTTTTTTTTTCTTTATTTTTTCTTTCTCCAAAAATTGCATTGAACACCTTTTATAATTTTGTGGTCCGCAAATACTCTAACAACTTGCTGCATGCTATTGCCAGTTTCTATTTTAAGCAATTTTGCCTCACCAAGTCATTTGCAAGCAATTTACTTGAAACAGGCAAACAAAATCATTAACACTCTAAAGCCACTTTGACCTAGGTCAGACCTGCTAAAAACAGCTGCTTCTTAATAATATCCAATTTCCTTGTAAATTGTGTTCAGAGTAATTCATAAATCACGGGTTGCTACCAGGCCATGGCAAACCTCCCTTTCAAATGATAGCCCAATGGAGATTATTTGAAAGCATATTATGCAACTGTCTGAAGGGTCAGGCATTGCCAACTGGAGCATTAAAAACTCATTTATACCCTTTTACAGCTAGATGCTGTCGAAGTCCCATGAGATAGGAAGCAGAAATATAATGCAGTCATAATTTTTTTTGAATCACCTTTGACTCATGCTTTTCAAGTGAAACAAGAAACTACTGTCTCTAAACCACACAAAAACACCCTAGGAGAGGAATTAAGGTATCTAGTATTTAGTGACAGCAAAGGTGCTCTGGAGGTCCTTGGCCTTGAGATGCAATTCCAGAAAGGCAGAGGTGCCATGTCTCATCCAACAGACCCTGACATGCCTTGGATGCTTTACACCATCTGAAATAACACTAGATATTAAGATTTAGGCATGTCCGTTACTCCTCCATTGTACCTTGGGGAAAATATTTGGTGCATATCTAGAATTTCATTCATGAGCAAAAAAAGTCTAGCTTTCCCTATGATCAATGAACACATAGATCCCAGTTATAGAATATCAATGAGTTTGGTTATGAGAATAATACTACACATAAAAGAACATAGGAATTAGTGTCAAACTGCTTGATATCTTAGTATAGGTACCTGAGGAAAGGCTGGACGAACCAACTGTGTCATAAGATTAAATAACTTGTGCGTTCTTTTGTATGTTTATCCCCAAGTAAAACCATATGCTCAAGAGATCCTTAGAAGAATTCCCTTTAACTATGCACTACATCTCGATTTACCAACTAAGGTAAAAAGATTCCTGCATAGTAAAAAATTGCCAGCATCCTGTCAGCGCAGTTAACACCAGGGGAGAAGCATATCAGAACAAAACAAAAAACAACCCCCCTGTGTAAAGATATATTAAATGCCTTAGTTTAAATACATTCAAAACTGTTAAACTGCACAGGATTTCAGCAGTAAAGATTTAAAAGTTAAATAAACCGCTGGCACTTATCTATTTGGTTTATAAGGTACTCTCAGTGCCTTATAAAAAGAAAATCTTATGACAACTACACATTTAGCAATCATTTTTTTTTTATTATTTCTGGGCACTATGTTATTTAATTACTATAAGTATAAACAGAATAATACAGAAATAAAAATTATTTAGTTTGCTATATAGTGTTAACAGATATTTGAGGTAATGTTTTCAAAATAATGCAGCACGTTTTTCTTTCTATTTTATTAGCTATATTTCATGGATGCTCATGTTGTCTTAAATAATTACTATAAGTAGATTCTGTGTGCTGATACTAATCACTATAAACAGGATAAAATTGCATAACAAATAAACTATTAAACGTGTTGACCAGAATAACAATTACAGTTGTTTTATTTTCTGTATGTATTGAATTTTACTGCATTTCGATTTATTAACTCTAAGTCATAAAGCAGGTAAATTATGTCGAAACAGTCATCCCACTAATTCATTACTGATACTTTAAGCAAATATTGGCAATATCTGTTACAAATTATTCCAATAAAATCTTTTCTACTCCCTCCACTTCTTCCCCTCTCCGCCCCTTTATTCTCTCAGACAAGAACTTAAAAAGACTAATTTCTATTTTTATTCAGTCGGTGAATATTATTTTCTAAAATAGTGATGCTATTTTTCAGCTTGTTCAGTTACTATTTAATTAGTTCAGTGCAATCTATACAGTGGCCTTTGTTACTTATCTGCCATCTCCTTCATCAATCATTTTGGTAGATTCATCTTTTCTAATCACAATCTTTACAGAATTTCTTTCTAAGTTTAGAAGTATTAAAGAAAGTGTTTTGATCCACAAGAAAATTTAGGTAACATTAAAGACTTAGTTATCCTGTTAAGTACTTATTTTCAACATCTGGATCCTCAAAAGTGCTTTTAGGATCCACAGATTCTGGTTGTTATCTAAATATAAGTTCCCGAAGTTATATATTTAAAGATTCTTACAATCACCACCTACATCCTGATCATGTTAAACAGACAAAATTCTCTTATCACCTCAAATTTACCAGAAAAGTATTAATTTTTTTAAGTTGCCTTAGACTTGATCATGTAGATACGTATTCTATTTCAACTCAGTTATCACTAGACATTCATCTTTGCCAAATAAATTGAGCCTTAAATGCCAATTTGTTGAAAACATGGGCTGTTTTCTGAACTCTATCCACTTCATGTACAGTCATTCTCTGCAGTAAGTAACTAACTACCTGACATACAACACTGAGATTTTAGGCACATGCATGCTGATGCCATAGACATCAATTCTGTTCGTATTTTATGTTGTTCATGAGAAAAAATTGCACCCACTGACATTTATTGAGAGTAGCTGAATGTTTATAAAGACCAAACAGTGGATGTGAATGCATTGAGGTGGTGGGTGTGACAACAGCAGTGAGAAAGATAAACCATGTTGCGATCACCTTCATGTGTGATGCATAAGTCTTTAGAGTGTATTGATAACTGTGCCGTACTAGAACTTTCTAACATTTTTGAGGGACTTGTTTAAGTTCCTTGGAGCTCCACATGACAATTCCAGACTGTCTTTAGTAGCAGACTGTGCTAGTTTGTCAAAAGCAATGTTTGGACTATAGTTCCTTAGACTGGCAAAAGACACTTGGTTTGTCTTTGCAATGGGCAAAAGTATTCGAGCTGTGTTGGACACCTTGTTCTTGGCAAAGAAAAGAACAAGAGAAATTGGCATTTTGGTTTTCCTGGCTCCTGGAAGTCATTCTGATGACTGCAATTTGTGGGTCTATGGGATCAGACTGTATTAGGTAACTGTCCTTGTTAAATGCTGGCAGCATATATACAACTGATTTCAGGCCTGGGTGCTGGGTTCAGAGTCACATTCTCCCTAGAGGATAAAAGAGAGGCAAAAAATAAACAATTTTTTCACCTTCCCCATTCCAATTATATCAATTACTTTAATTAATTCAACTCACCATAACTACAAAATTTTGAGATTCAGTATCTTTTCATTAAAAATTTAGAAAAACCAAACAAATTAAAGATTTTGTTCAAACGTGCATCTTGTCAAGGTAAGACTTGTTTTTAATAGTAAAGATAAAATAGCTACAATGAAATTTGCTCTTGATTTATCTAGAAAAGAAATAACCAACTATATTAGATTCAGCTTCAATGGCATTTACAGTTATATATATTGGTATATATAGAAAGATGTAAATAGAAGTTCACAGAAGTAATTCAAACAATTAATACCAGTATGGAGTTTCTGTTGTTTGGAGGTTTGCAGGAGCTTTTATCTGTCTTTAATTACTTGGTATCTCAGCATCATTACAAATTTCACAGTATTTGAGTACTTCCTTGAGATTTGGCTCTAACAAGAGAATGATGTACATTTGTTTTCCTTTTCTTGAAGAATGGAATATTGAGTATTATTTTCTTATTTCTTCTTTTCTCTCTTTTTGTTTTTGTTGTTCTTCTTCTCAGGTTTCCAGAAAAACAATATAAATACAGTACATGCTGAAGGATCTGGCCTAACAAATGAAAAAAAAAAAAAAATTACATTGTCAACTCTGTGCTTAAAAACAAGGTGAGTAAGAAAGTAATGAAAAATTTTAAAAAATAATTATCTTCAGTACTGAGGAAGAAACCTGGTCTGGGGAGGCAGAAGCAGCTCTCATCACTCTTTCTCAAGAACTGCAGCAGTCTGAAATAACACATCCCACTTTGTGCAGGTACCCTCTTTCATTTCGAAGATTCAAATGAGTAGTTTTCTGACCTGTATGAAGGACAGTTCAGAATAGCTGCCATTAGAAGAAGATTGCAGAAACTGAATCCCAATAAGCCTGTAGAAGAGGCATAATCTTAACATCATTTTCCTAATCCAAATTTGTCATTGTTTTAATCATCACTCTATACTGCACAATCACTCATCACTCTATACTGCACAATAACCAGAGAAAGATGCATATCACATATAACAACCAGACTTTTTTAGTAACTTGATCCTTTCCTGAGCATGATAAGCAGGACATGCAGGGTCATTGACATATACTTGATAATGTCTTGGCAGCAGCAAAAACTGCCAAATATCTTGAAATCATTTTAACTTAAAATGGAGTTGATCAAAAGAGAAGGACAAGCAAGCAGGCCATTGTAAGAAAAGTCACAGAGAGTAAATGAAGCACCACAGAGCCATCTTCCATACTCTCCACGCTGTTGCCACTGCAGCTTATGTCACTCAGTAGGCTGATGGGAGGCTGGGTCAGGAATGCAGCAGAGGCAGTAGTGAGAAAGCACATACTATTGCAGCAACACCAGAAAGGGCCTTTGAGACCCCCATCAAAATGCAGTGCTTCAGTTTTGATCAAATAGGATTATTTTAAGCACCTGAGAAATCTGTTTACAGATTTTAATCTATTTTAATCTATTTTCAGAAATTCCATAAGATTTTCATTTTAGAAAATATTTTCTTATGATGTGCGTATTAAAAAAAAAAAAAAAAATT
>PPHD01001897.1:0-39195 GCA_002909625.1 Bambusicola thoracicus
CGTGCATGCATGAAGAAGCATACCTTTGTATATTAACCAGGCTTACAAAGTGTGTTTCATGTCATTTAACAGGAGGTCACTGAATTTTTCAACAAGCAATGGACCAAAACTTTCGATTCATTACACAAACAACAGGCACACATGTTTCAGACAAATCAAATGCCGCTCGCTTATAGGCAGCAACAAAGACACAAACGCCTCTTCTGTAACTGCTAAAAGAGAAAAATCAGCTCAATTAACACTTAAACGTAGGAAACTCATTGCAAATTATTCTCCTTGTTCGGCTCTTATCTGGCTTGCAGAAGTTCAGGATCTCTGCATGGCACGAGATAAACAGGGAATGAGAAGAAAGACAAAAGGAATCAGCCCATCTAAAACTCAGAGCCCTCAGCACAACTGTTACCGCCCAGCAGTAAATGGAGGTGTCTGTGTTTATACTGAGTTCTGTACACGTTCCCATCTTTTCCTGCTCTGTTCTGCTCTCCTAAGCCACCTGTTGCACCCTACACCCCAGAGATGCCCTCTGCACTGTGTGTGCATACAGAGCCCCACACACCCAGACCTGAGCCCTGCTCAGCTGTGGGTGTCACTGCTCATGGCAGATGGCCTTTAAGGGCCCCTTCCAACCGTAACAACTCTGTGATTGTGAGGTTTCCCCACACTACCTCAGCAATACTGCATTTGAGCACCAGCGCTGCTGCTTTCACTTCCCCAAAGACCTCGCTGAGCAGCCCAGAGGAGCTGAGTGGACACGGCCCAGCTAATGAAAATGTGAGCAAACAAAAACGGCAACGTGATATAGAAGGTAATATTGTCCATCAAACAAGCGGGGTGCAAAGCAGCAGCAGCACCGCTTCCAGGCCATCGCCAATAAACCATTTCTGAACAGCAGTGCAAGAGAACACATCATCAGTGCTGCTGCTTCTGCACATAAACAAAGCACCGCTTTCAAAGCAACTTCAAGGCAGGTCCTGATGAACCGCTGCTTTACATTATGAGCTGGATGGAGGCAGCGCCTCACACCTGCAGCCTCAAACAGAAGGCAAGCCCAGGCTCTCAGTGGCCAACACCACTTCCAAGCAGAGTTTTGTTCATAAGAACCAAACGTTCGCTCGGTGCTGAGCAGCACAAAGGCAGCGCTCAGTGACACAGCGGTGCCCGCTGCTCTCCCCGGGCACTGTGGGGCCGAGCGCTGACATCACACCGCTCACGTTGCGCCGGGGCACTCTGGGCTAATGTAATCATACGATTACATAATTAACCCAGCTGTCTCATTAAGAAAATCAACTGGAATTCAGGGCATAATTAGTCATACAGCAATTAGCATGCTGATGAGCAACTGATGAAAAGCTGTCTCGATATGGAGTATGCTGGGACCACCCTCGTTATTTAAGGAGAGGAGGGGAAAAGCTCCGGAACGTAACGCTGTGTTGGAGGTCGGCGTTTCGGAAGGTGGAAGCTCGAAAGTTGCCCGAACGAGCTGTCAGACGAGGTGGGGGGGAAACACTGTCAGTGCTTAAAGACGGAGAGAGACACAGGAGCGCGCTGCCCGCAGCCCGGCGGGACGCTGGGGCCGCCCTCACACAGCCCTTCCCGGCAGCCCCGGGCGGTGGGGGGGCGCGCGGCAAGGCCCGGCATGGAGCGCGCGGAGCGGGACGGGACGCGCCTGAGGCGGCACCGTGCGCGGGAACGGCCGCGCTCCCTGAGGCGCTGCGCGGAGGCAGCGGCCGCACGCAGCAAAAAGTCGCAATTCGCTGTTTTAAAAAAGCACCTTTTGTGGAAGCGCGGTGCCTGCGGGCCCGCTTAGTTTGTTTACAACCTGGGAAGATCTGTCCGTATCTTAAGATGGAGCTCCTTTCCAAAACAAAGGGCTCCAACGTTCCCTCCGCACCAAGAAATCAAGTTATGAAACGGTGCCAAACTTCGGGGTCAATTAATATTTCATCCTGCCGTAATGCGTTTCCGAAGGTTTGGGTCTAAAAATAATCCCTTTCACAAAAGAGCGTGGTTTTGTTGCCCGAGCCGTGGTGTAAGGCAGGCTTCCTCTGGTCCCTCACCAACACCCCCAAAGCGATAAGGGAGAGGAGACAAACAACTCCTCCTCAGCACGGCGTTATTAACGCAACTTTCACTCTGTTACTGTTGATTGCCTTTAGAGCCCGGCGGTGCCACGGTGCTTTCACCACAGTGCCGAAGTTTTTGGGTTTCCTGCAGGCACCGCTCCGGGTCCCGAGCTTCCTCTGGAGATTGTGTCTGAAAATAACCTGAGAGCCTGCTTTGGAAAAAAATAGTAATTACACTGTAGCTTTTGAATATTCAAACACCTCACAGCATACTTAATTAATTCATTAATTATTCCCCAGAAATTTCAGGGGTAAATTGATATAGCCTGGAGAGACCGAGACAAAGATTTCGCGGAATAAATGATAACTTTGCTCCCGTTCCCCCCTGACTCCGGCAGCCCAGGGACAGAGGAGCTACAGCCGTGATTCCGCTTGGAACAAAGCTCGTCATCTCTCCAGCTCCTCACCTCATAAAGAACATGAAAAGGTTCTTCCTTCTATCAAGAATGAAGCACATTTTCTTACTCCCCCACCCCCCAGCACAGGGATCTATCTACTCCTCTTATGTTTCCCATTTTTCACGGCGTTCTCCTCGCCCTGCTGCCCTCAGAGCATTCCATGAGGGCTCCACCAGCAATTCCCAGTGCCCATTTCCCTCACCAGTGAGAAAGCAAGCACCAAATTCTGCCAAGCCCCAAAGACAGCAGGGTGGAATTTTTCCAGCTCTGATGCAGCCCCTTCGTATAGGGATGACAAAGCCACAGTACAACAGGCTCTGTTCCCGGTTAATCGCAATGAAGTGGCAGTGGCAACGCTCTGATGCCCACAGGGTCACCTGAAATGGTGTGAGATGCAACAGGGCCATTTTGGCCACAGTCCCATGGATCCCTTTGCCATTACGTGGCTCTCTGATTTGTGGGCTGTTATTTCGAAACATCCTCTTTGTGGTGAGCAACAACAGAACTCAAGGGAATGGCATGGAGCTGCGTCAGGGGAGTGTCAGGTTGGGCATCAGGAAGAGGCGTTGCACCAGGGCAGGTGGTGGGCATGGGACAGGCTCCCCAGGGCAGTGGGCGCAGCCTCGAGCTACTGGTGTCCAAGAAGTGTCTGGATAACACTCAGACATATGGTCTGATTTTTGGATGCTTGTTTGGAGCCACGAGTTGGACTCGATCCTTATGAGTCCCTCCCAGATTGAAATATTCTATCATTCTATGAGCCTTTTTTTCATCTACCAGCATGGCAACCTGCTGGAGGGACGCTCTGGCCTTGCACCAGGCCGTGAGATGCATCTCTATCCCAGTAACCAAAACCATCAAACAAGGCAGTGTAAATGATTGATTCCTTAATGAATTGTGTCTCAGTTCCCTTTATTTTCAAAGAAGGAACCAAAATTAATCCACGGAGAAGTTTTTAATATTCAAAGCGGGTACACATAATAGGTGATACAAGATTTTATGGCACTATAATATGCCAGCTAAAAAAGGAGTGAGTTATAAGAGAAACCATTGCAACTGAAAATGCTCCAGTTTGTCATTAATATTCTTATAATGGCTGAAGACATTGGAATTTACTGCTAGCACACTGAGCTCAATACAAAGCAAAGGGCATTTACAGAAAATCACTCATATGCTGAAAGTTTCATTTCTTCTGTTTTGAGATTATAAAAGAGAACTCTCCACTGTGTTTAAAAGCTCTGTATATACTCAGAGGGGTTTGCTCTGATTCCATTTCACATTCCTGCAACCGAGGAAGGGAAAGTCTGATATTCCCCATCACGCATGCACCCACATGCTGCCTCTTCTGCTCTGAATATGCAGCCCTGCTCCAGCTACCAAGGTTAGGGCTGTCCTAACCCCAGTCTCTAAAGCAGGAGCTTGCACAGGGTGCTGCAGCAGCACCTCCAGGCGCAGGTGCCCATCACTGCAGGGCTCTCCTGTGCCCATTCACTGCATCCTTCCCCTTATCTGCACCTCCCCTCTTCCTTCCGTGCCTCCAGTCTACCAACTAAAATAGGGCTTGACAACCACACAATAAATTTTTCAAAGTGCATGCTTTAGGGATATTTCTTCCTTAGAATATTTATTCCAGCTTTTACAAAGGAATTTATCCAATTATTAATTCAACGAGGAAAAATGGATGATAAAAGTACGTGATCAGACAAGCCCAATTGGAAGCCGCATATCCAAGTATAAAAGCTATTTTTAGTTATTGCGACGCTCGTCTCAATAAGGATAAAGTGAGTGAGTATGAAGACCAGCAGTGGCCAGGACAGAAAATAACCGCGTACCCCATCAGTGTGCCCTACCGGCACAGATCCCACATCGTATCTTATGCTGCGTTCCCGAGAGGTGCAGCGCAGAACTGCGACCCCAGAGGGGAGGAGGCCGAAGTGATTACGAGCTGCTTCCACGTTCCTCAGTGCTGGAAATTCAGGGTAGCAGCCACTGACCCCAGAGAACCGCCGCTCCGAGTCTCCCCACGCAGCTCTTCACCCCCACCTCAGGCATTCTTTTTTGCAAAGGTTTGCAGAACAGTTTGTGGGAAAATCACCAATGCCTACGTTCCCTCATTTTTTATTCTATAGACTTCTCTTCCAGCCAGAACTGGGGCATTTTGAATATGTTTATGTAAGTCTCTCTCTTTTTTTTTTTTTAACCTGGCCCGAACATGCTGGCGAAGCATCAAAGTGTCTGCCTTCAGATGGGATACAGTCACACACTACAGCACTACCTGCAGCCGCATGGGTTCACTAATTTTCACTCTTTCAAGTATTAACTACGTCCAATTTTCTGCTTAATTTTATCAGATTTTCAAGTGCGTTTAGAAAGACACCCTACTGCTCTCTCGGAGGCAGTGTATGCACTGCTGCTGCTGTCCATGAATAAGTTCATTTTGCTTCCTTTCCTCCTAGGACTGCTCACTGTCACGCTGATTTGTTTTCTCTCTAACGTCGAGCAAAAGCACTCGTTATGAATATTCATTTCCACTGCAAAGTTAGGGGCAGCAACTACCAACAGCCCTTTCATTTTACGCTTCTAGCTCCAATTTTATTTACGTATATTTCATTGGAGAAAGGGTGATCATTTCGGCACCTATCACTGTTTATCAAACCTGGGACTGCTTAGGATTTTTCACATCATGTGTACCGACAGCAGACGTTCCTCAGAAACGCTCTGTGCTGATCAGTCGTGATACACCACAAACTCGTACCGCAGCCTGATAGGGCTCTCTTGGAGCTTCTGAAACAATTAGCAGTTAGGCGAATGAAAAGCACTCCGAGAATTCACTTTTGCATGCCGTGTTTTGAGCATGAATTTCCTGAATCGTGTTGGCTCAGCTCTCCTCTACAGGCACAAAGGCTCTGCGTGCTTGGCTTTTAACTTCAGCACACTGTGCGGCCTTCTGCTCATCTGGGTGCAAACAGTCTGTGCAGACCTTCTCCTATCAGCATTGGTATTAACCTTTACGCCTTCTGCTTAACATTACACTCTACGAAACAATCCAAACAAACCACATAATGTCCAAGAATACGACGACTTCATACGCATTCATCACCTCCAACATAAGCAAGAGATAACTTTGCTGAGAAGAAATCTAACCTGTTTTTTTCTCACGTCACCTTTAATCACACGACACTGATCGAGGGAGTGTTTAAATGGCAATCTTCTCACAGCCCAAGCACCAAAGCAAGTGGCTAAATGGTAAATGATCACAAGCAAATGGAGTTAGGAACTGTGTCCCTTGGTGAAGGAATGGAGCTTTCCTCATGGGTGAGAAGCAGACTTCTGCCTGTAGAAGTAATTCACTAACATTTACTTTAATTGATTACTTATTTTAAAAGAAGTTTGTGCTTCCTCAGCTAAATCACCCCTTGGGAAAAAAAAGCCCCGTGCCGTGCGGTGTGAAATCCGCAATGCTGTGACTGCAAACACCGCGTCCCCCCCTCCAGCCCTCCTGCAGGGCAGCCCGGCGCTGGGCACACGATTTATGGCAGCCAGCAGCAAGGGAAGGACTACATTTCCACTGCAGCCATCTCTCGTGGTTACTGCTTTGTATTGTTTTGACAGGACGCATTAAAAAAATTGGATGTTTCTTCTTTCTACCCTCTATTTTGTTTTATGCCATCCTTAGTGGGGGCTCCTCTGAGCTAAAATGCACATTATGTAGCACCAAACTGATGGCAAATCTGATCACAGCAGACCTGTGAATAGTCTCCAATAAAAACACACACCCTTTTACACTGCAAGAGACATTTCATTTAGTTCCTTCTTGATGACATTCAGATCAAGCAGAAATGTGCACCGTTTACAGTTCAGCCCTCAACAGCTGCACGGTCCCACCAAACTGAGAGCGAGCCTGTGCTAACCTACCCTGCCTCTCAGAGCATGCAAATGCTGACAACCCCCCACCCGATTCCTTACTGTACCCTGGCATGGTGTGACGAGGTGTGGGGCAGTGGCGGGGAGGCTGAGGGCTGACTGTGGGACCTGAGCACAGCAGCACCCGAGTGAGCTTTCCCCAGGCGCAGGGCGCAGCAGGAGCAGGCAGACACAGGTACTGCTCTGACAGCTTCGGGCAGTGCTGCAAAGCGTGCACCGTCGGCTGTTCCAGGGAGTGATTGATGGCACCCAAATTCAGTTTAATTGATGCCACAGCAAGATAGAGGATTTTCTGTTTAAAGGCAGAAGTTGTTTCTTTTTGTCTACGCAGCAGCCATTCGTAACGGGAGTATTACTGAAAGCCAAGAAAATGAAAGTCTGGCATTGTGCAGTAATTGCACAGCAATAAAGAGACAGCATAAAGTGAAATTCAAGCAGTTTATGCAGATATTGCTGTCTGGCATTCACTCCGGTCTCTCTTTTAACCTCTACTTGAAAATCACAGTGAAGTTTAGTGCAAGAAGAGAAAAATATAAAGAGAAAAATACACACTGTAAGTATCAAATACAATTTTTAACAGAAAAATACTGAATCATATATCAAATATCGTTCACACTTAACATTTTTTTCTGTTAGAGCTTTAGAAAGAGTGAATTAGGAACGCAGTGCAAGGGAACGCCGCTCCTCCAAACCCTTAGGAAACCGGGCTCCAGTTTCACTCTCAGTGTTTGCAAGATTAAGACCCTGAAAGCCAAGGGCCTAACGTAACACACTTGTTCCATACAATTAGAAGGAAGGCAGTCGTGCACAGATGGCAGAAAGCTTCCTCAAAATACAAACTCAGCCTCCCTTTACCTCCCAATAAATACGTTCACGGTGTTTTTAAAGGTAAGTTGTGACAACCTTGCTGATTAGCGCAATTCATGTGGCAGCATTCACTTCTCCCCAGCTCTCTACTGCATGCTGAAAGTAAGGCCATTAAATGAGAAAATTAATTCCATTAATTAAAAATGTTCGGTCTCGAGCATACAGAGTGATGTGAGTGAGAATTACAGCTGTATAAACGCACATAAAGCAGAGTGTTTTCTGTCATATGTGCTTCCCTTTAGGACAGATAGGTTTTGCAGCACCAACCAATGATAATTCTATTTTAACAGTAGCATAAAATTGGAGAGACGTGGAAAGGTTTATTTTATCTCTTGAAGAGAAAACCACTTGATGTACATGGAAATGAATGCCGCTTTTCCCACAAATCCTTCACTTGGAGAGCCTGAGTGAAAACTCTGCTCCGAGTCAGGAAAGAAAATCATTAAACTTAGCTGAATCCATAAAGCACCATAGCTGGAGTTTCAATACAGATCATTGTGTACTAAAATTAAAATAGAAGCCCTTTTTAATTATATAAAGTGTGCACGTTATTACTGAAGAGAGGAATACAAGCTTTCCTCAAGAACCATAAAATTGGCTGCTGGGAATTAAACTTCAGCTGCAATTATTCTCTGGTCCTATAAAGGATATTGAAGGTCTGATAAAACTGCGCCCTTGTCATGTAACGGTGATGCTTAACGCCAAGCAACCACTGCAGCATTCCAGCCATAGCTTTCTCAGAACATCACTGCTCCCTTCTCACACCGAAAAGAAAACACTGCAGGACTTCGGAGCGAAACCTCTACCTAAATATCTGGAATACCAAACGGACAGGTCTCTAGATATATTAGCCACACAGAGGCAGAACAGCACATGCGATAGATTAATGCTGATGCCTTCTGTACAGGAAAGCCCTCCATGAAGACATGCCCAGAGTGGAAGACTATCTGTACTGCGCCATGAGTGCGTCTGCCTCGGCCTCACCGCACCATGACCATTACAGCGCGGTACATTCCTAACGGCTGCTTTCCTTCTTGTTCTATTATTTGTTGTAAATACTGAGTACGGGCTGTGCTTCCACACAGCTACAGGAGACTGGTCAGACTTCTGCAGAACCTGGAATGTGCTTCTGACGGCACCGGCATGCTCTGAGACCCACGGATGTAACGTGGAACTAAGACCTGCAGATATTTCTAATCCCACAGACTCCGGCGCACTCACAACCCAGCCAGGCCAACATGTTTACACGGAGTCAGAATATCAAAGAAATACTTCTCTGACACTTAACATAAGGCATGTGCAGGGGAAGGCTGGACAAAGGGCTGTCACTGTGTACACTGCAGTGCAAATTTTGCTCTTGCAAATAGAGGAGAACGTTCTTTTTCTGTAAAGCCATCTCCCATCACAGCATGGGAGGTATGTCCTACCTATTCCGCCAGGCTTTAGCCTGACTCTGCTATTCCAATTCCAGCACCTGCGGTGACGCAAGGCTTCAGAAAAAAAGCCTCTGCATGAGAGCATCTGAAGGCTCCCATGGAATTCTGGTGGTGAAAAATACCCGAAGCACCAGACACCAGATTGGCTTCCCAAATTACAGCAGGAAACAAGTGCCTGGGCCAGGCTGGGATGGAGAGGGAAGGGCAGTCTTGGCCTGGGACAAGCACTGTAAGCCCCTGCATTGCTCCTGCAATGCCCTCTGGAAGTACACACATTGCCTCTCCATGCATTTTTGAAATGCTTTGTTTTTTTTTAAACTGTGAAGCCTAATAAATGAGTTGTTCAGAATCACACAATATTTTACTAATAACAACTGGCTCATACAAACAGTGAGAAGTCAAGTCAAGGAACAGTTTCAAGAGAAGCCATGAAATGAGCCTTACTTAGTTCCTTCCATTAGAAAGAATGCTGGAGCGTTTGGTTTCAGAATCAAAACATAACTCATGTTTAACTTAGCAAAGGGAGAACAAACAGCCAGCAGCATTCACACCAAAATGCACCACAAGACTTTCAAAGCAAGGAATTCGTTTTCTTACCTGGGACATCAATTAATCTCTTATAAACATTCAAGAAGGCTGCCTCTGCTTCTTTGCTTCTTTTGCCCAATGCGTCAATCTGAGGGAGTGAGGAGAAAGGTGTTAGACGTGGTCCAATACAACTCATGTACTCAGAGTTATAAGAACAAATGAAAACATAATACATAAAGAGGGAACTTAATCTCCGGTGCACAGCTCCTATAGCCTTGTAAGAGTATTTCTGCTACGTTTGTACGGAATGTAATTCGAAGTCCTGCTTCAGCACAACAGCAATCGATATTTTTAAGAACACTGCTGCCTGCTGTGATTCTTCACGTTAAATCTTAATACACAAAAAGCAAGCCAGGAGCTGGCCGGACAGGCGTTCTCCTCAGTAACTTTCTTTTACCGCTAATTAAGAGGTAACACAACGAATGGGATCTGTGTGCACTTCTGATGTCACGCTCTGCTTTCATTGCAGGAGGCATATTTTTATGTTATTTCCACCAAGCCAGGGAGAAGATGAAAAGATGCACTTTTGGGCACCCTCTGCTACTGAACACCAAACAGCTCTGAATCTTCTGCATGCAAAGACCCACGGAGACCGGGCTGCCCTGCGCTGCGGAGCTGAAGGCAGGCTGCTCTGGCTTCATGTCTGTCCTTACTTTGCATTAATTCATGCAGTGCTCATTTAGGAAGCTGCCTGCTCAGGTAAGGGAGAATAACTACCTCCCACCAGCTATTATCTTCTCTAAACTTGTATTTTCCTCCATAGCCTCACTGTGGAAGGAAGGGCAGCTTTATAGCTCTGACAATAAACTATTCATTCCACAGCAACTTTGGGGGCTTTTTTTGCAAACTTTTTCTTATCGTACTGGAAAATGGAGGATTTACAATTACAGAAACTACCCAAACCAAGACCAGTCCCACTGGATTGCTGCTCCAAAGCAGAGACAGAAAGGGAAGCAGAGAGCCTGGCAGCGCTTTCCAGCAGCTTACTCAAATCAGGAAACTCAAAGCACGGAGATTATCGTTCCCATATTTTAATAAAAAGCAAGGAAGGATCTGAAGAACTACAGATACAGAGGCCTGATACCAATTCTCCTGCATATCTGAAAAGCAGCTAATATTACGAAGCCATTTAAAGGTGCGTACGTCAACATGTCCTAAAAAAGGAAGGTCTTGTCCGAAAAACGTCCTTGAATTCTTTAACCACTTATTGATTTGGCAGATAAGGCAGAAACAATGGACAGAGTTTACTGTCTCTGTGTTTCAGGAAAGTGTTTCATTGTGGTATTTTGCTGTGCGTGCTGCCAGCCCGACGCGCCGCCGGGAAGCAGAGGTGCCAGGAGAGGAGACGCGGCACGGAGCTGCCGTCCTCGGTGCCACGGCTGTGCCCGAGAATGGAGTGGGCAGGGAAGGGGGGCTGGGGGATGGTTGGAGCAGTGGAGGCAGGGAGAGCGGGGGCAGAGCGCGGGACCCGCACGTGACTGCTGTAGATTAGTCTTATGGCTGAGAGTGACCTGCGGGGATCACTGCGGAGAGGATTAAGGGCAGACAACTGAACTGTCGGGACAACTGTGGAAATTGCATGGGAGCGCGAGGTATAAAACCCTCAAGAAGCACTGCCTGTGCTTCCAGAGCTCACCAAGAAAGGCTGCGGGAGGCACCAGAACCGCAGAGGGCATCTGATGTGACGTGCTGGAGAGCAGAGGATTGGTGCCGGTGAATAACCCATTTATTAATTTCAATCCAAGCAATCACAGATGGACCGATGCTCATTAGGGAATGAGAACATAAGCAACTCAGAACATTCTTCACACGCAGAGCATTTGAAATGAGAATATGGAACCAAGTGCCAGCGCTGGAAAAGCACCGGGTAGCACAAATCTGTGCCCGAGAATCAGATGGGAGAGGGGGGGCAGCCACCAGAAAGGCTTCGGAGATATTTGCTGGGTGCACAAAGACAGACTTTGAAGGCCAGAGCACCATATGTCAGACTTCGGGACCTCTGTGTTCCCACATACAATTTCCTCTCGCTGCTGCTCAGCACAGCGCAGCCAAATTTAAATGACTATTATTAAATACAATTAGCATTGCAGAACGGATTCTGTACTGTATTCTGAAAAACTCATTTCCCCCCTCTAGGAAAAGCAAAGCATTTGGACTAAATGCACTTCCATTCCTACGGAATAACCGAATGGCTCTGTTTTCCTATTACAGCTTCTTACGTTTTAATAAAGGACATTTCTACTGATGTTCTCCTTAAATATTACCCGTGGTTTATTCACTCCTCGGCAGTTACACAGCGATTGAAGTATAAAGCAGAACTGAAACAAAGTATGCTGAGGAGATCAGAGAGTTTCTGACGGAAGCCCTTTGTAAATCACAGGAACTTTCACACCTTTTCTTTCTTCCTCCCCAAATTCAGGACCAGAACTCCAAACAATCCCACCAGGCAGAAGGCTTTCGTTTATTTATTTATTTATTTTAAGTAGTTAAAAATCAGTGAAGCTGCCTGGTTTAAAGTTCTATTAAAAATGAGCTCTGCAACTACTTGGCATCGTAAGGAGAGCACTGTGACACCTTTAACTAGAATAACAAATGAATTACATATGTCAGCTTCCAGCTGCGTAAGGAGATAGGGGACGAGAAGGTCATCAAAATAGCAAGATATAAATAAAGTCCAGTGACAAAGGAAGCAGAGCACTGAAATGACATGGAAATAAGCGTTTGGAAGCTCTCTGAAACCTTTTCAAATCTGAGTAAAATCAGTTGGGAAGCCAACAGAGATCAGACTCCAACAGTTGAAGTACATTAGAAAACTCTTGCTGAACACTTTTGTTTGACTCTGAAAACTTGAGGGACCCAGAAAGAAGTCAACTTATAATTACACCAGTGCAGTCTTGACACGAGCTAAGCTCCACAGCTTAATTTATCTGAACCAGGCCCCATTATGTCTTCTGTGACTAGAAAGAAACAACAGTGACCTCTGTATTCCCTACCACCCCCATAAACATATGTTCACTTTTAAGTTCTGGCATACTATTTGTCTTGATAATACCACTGGAGCTACACGGAGATAACAGAAATGAGACGCGAGGAATCCTCCCTCCTTCGCACACCCTTCATCTCCAAAAGCTCCCCGGGGCCATGTGGGGAGGAGCGCGCTGAGACGCCACGTTGGGCGCAGCCCTCCCTTCACCAACAGTTTTTCCAGGTCAAGTGCTGTCAGGAGGTGCTGCTCAGGCACCGAGCTGCTCCCAGAGCTGCAGGACGCCTCGGCGATCTGCGTGAAGCACACAGCCTGCATGCCCATATCGAGCCTCAAGCACAACACCATGCCGAAGATGAATGCTGTAGGCCCAGCTCTTATCATCGCTGCTCTTCAGTTGCAATTCTCACTCTTGTTAACAACCTTAATATAAAAGATACCAACTTCTACTGTCCTGCTCCCAGTCTGGAACCAAAGTAGCAAGTAAAAATAATCAACTTAAACCAAAATTTATATTGCTGCTGTAATTTTAAACTAAATAGGTACCTTTGCTCACTGAATCATAAAGATATGAAAAGCCCACTAAGGTCATTGAGTCCATCCATCAGCCCATCACTCCCCTACGTACCTCTCATACTGTCTTCATTTGACTTCAATTTTTCTGAGCTACTGAAGTGCCATTAAGAATTACAAGAAACATATTAAACAAAGGGAAAAGCATCACAATAACTCATTAATGTAAACTTATTTTTGCCTTGGAATCAAACAGGCTATAGCAAGTACTCCTGGTGCTACACAACGGCACCATTCTTTCTCTTAGACCATTGGAATAGAGCTCACCTCCCACACGTAACAGTGCCTCAGTCACTGTGGTGGTGTATGGGAGCAGCCCTACAACGTGCTCTGTGCATGCATTAGGAAGCAAACTGCGTGCAGTTGGCCAGATTTGCCATTCTTAATACCAACAGGTGCCTACATGGAGAATTAGTGAACGTGCAGAACTCATCAGGACAACTGGAGGTTCTGCAGCTGACAGAAGTAAAATTAAAAATGCTATTTTGTTTTTCTCTTTGCTACAATTAGAATATTTTTGAAGCAAAATTAAAAGAAATGATTCCTGTGGAGCTGCTTAAAGCATATGGTGTGTATTTTAGCTGTGCTATAAATTCTTTAACCAAAGCGAGGCCTGCTCAGTGGGTGCAACTCCCAACCCAGCTGCCTGGGTGCCGCACAGGTACGCTGCCTGGGATGGGCACGGTGGGATCATGCAGACCTCCCAGCTCCTTGCTTTAACCTCACATTAACAATAGGGCTTCAAGAGGGACTCAGATCCTTCAGCTTTTCAGTTGTGCTCCTGTAAAACAGCTGTAACCCTGAACCCTTGAAACCTTTTCTTCTTTCATGCCCAGATAGATCCTGCTCTTCCCAGACAAACAGTGCTACCATCCCTCGAGGAAAGCTCAGCTCCCTCCTCCCCAACGGCTGCTTGTTGCTCTCCAGCTTTGATCTGCCTTCCCAGTAAACCAGCCCAGCCCAACGTGTGCCTCCAGATATTGACAGCTGAATGACAGCTCTGTTTGAACAGCTTTTCCTATCTGCCACCCTGCCTTCAGATTCCTGCAGCGGTGGGTCTGTGATTACAGCTCAACCTCCCCTGCATCCTTCCATAACCTGCATGCCTTCCTCCACGCTTCTCGCTGCATTTCTGAGCAGCGTTTCTCAGTTTACGCTCTCACTCTGCTCCTCACCCATCCTAGGGCAGGCACGAAGGGAGCAGCCCGGCTCCCTCCTGCCTCGGGCCACCGGCTCCTCCTGCACCAGACCCAGCAATCGCAGCGCCGGAGCGTGATTCAGCTCACTGACTCAATGGAAAACTAAGCAACGGAGGAGAGAAAATTTATTTTCCATCGTGTTGGCGAACTGAACTGACTCATCTCATACATTTGCTAGACTCAGCATAAGGGAGGAGGTGGGTAACGGGGCTGGGGCAAGGACATTGCCAGTGGCAGTCCTGTGCTGGCATGGACTGGGCTTGGTGTGAAACCCGTGTCAAGGTGTGGGTGGCAAACTGGGGTCAAAGTGCTAAAAAAAGTGAAAAATATCAGGAAGTAAGGAAGCAGAGAAGACACTCTGCAGGTGAATGTGACAGCAGCTCAGTTCTTCCATAGCAAGGCAACAAAAGCAGCTGTGAGTGCAGGACGTGTGGCACTTCACCAGGGGATGCTGAGCGCCCTCAGCACGAGCAGGCAGTAGCTCCTGGGGACACATCTCCCAGGGCAGTGACTTCCAAGCTCTTCCAAGCTCTGTGCAAGCACAGGGCAGCACGCAGGACACCTGCCCAGCGAGGGGCACACCAAAGCTCAGTGCACAGCACAGCAAAGGGGGAGGAAGGAGACATGCTGCCAGCCAGTGCCATCTTGCTTCACCTCCAGCTTCGCAGCAGGAGGAGCAGGAAAGGGAGCGGGAGCTTTCCCCTGCCCATCAGCCTTTTGCCTCTGTAGCAATGACCTGGGCCCTGCAATCACTCTTCTCTTTCATGGATGTCCCAAACCTTTAAGTAATTTTAAAATTAGGGCAGTGGAGCCCATGGAACGATGAGTTCATTAACCGCCTCTGTGCAAAATCTACCTGCACGTAAACACCAAAGTGCAATCTTCTGCTCATGTTTTATACTGGGATGCCCTATTAAAAATCACCACTGCTTTACTACAGCAAAGCAAAACCAGACACTGGCTCGTACAGAGCCTTGCAGTAATTCTGCAGTAAATACAGGAATAGTTCTGTATTTGGAGAAGCAGGGACTGGATTATGATGATGCTCGGCAGAATCCGGCCCTGCAGAGCTCCCCCATCCCCATTCCTTCCAGCACACTTCAAGCTCTCTTTTTTTTAAGGGCAGGAGAAGCTACTTCTGACACTGTGAACTGAAACAGTGCTGCCTATCTGAATTTTGCATAAATAGTTTCCCACCACTGTTAGCATTTCACCCAAACGCGTGGCAGCGGCACAGCAAGCCTTAATATAGACAGCCCACCAGCTGCCAACAGGAATTTCAGCACATTGTCAATTATATAAAAATAAGAGGATTTGGGTTGATCCCCTCCACAAAGTTACCCTGGGAGCGATGCCTGTTTCTGTAGGACTTTGCACAGCAGACGGGATGGAGATGAACCCGCGAGAGCTTCGGAAAGGTGCCCGGTGTCTGGCTGGGCTCTGTTAGCTGCGGGACTTGGTCTGTTATCCCAGCCTCTGAGATCTGTCCCAGGAAGATGACAATTACCACCAAAAATACCGGCCTGACTCCATTTTGTTACATGGCTCGGCTTAATGGGACCCTCACGGGAGGGTGGCTGCAATGGGATCGCCTCGACTCAAGCTCTGAATTTTGATGTGTGCTGTTGACTTCCACAACACGGAGCAATTTGTAATAGCTTTGCCACGCTGTTGTTTTCAAAGCTCCTGCTACATCACAAGCATTTATTTCTGACCACAAAATTACATTTATTCAACAGAAAGCGGCTCAGGGTCTTTAAGAGGTTAACTTCTGGAGTGCTTGGCTGCTCTCCAGCCTCTGTACTCGAATCAGCGCTAACGCAACAGCACACAACAGCACCCAGGCTAGCCGTGATTAATAGAGTGCTGAATACGCTGCTTTCCACATACACACACTTTTCATTCCCTTGCTTCCATAGATCACGGACTTATCCTCAAAATATCTGACTGAAATTGAATTTGGCTTCTCTCTCAACCGTTCATTTCCTATGTTATGCAAGGTTATATCCTTTTCTGCATGAGCAGAACCAAACCAGCTGCAGCTTTTGAGAAGAAAATGTGTTTTCAATTATGAAGCTGGCCTGAATATTGAACCACAGTTCTACTGCTACTCTAATTGAGCCATCACGGAGCGAACCTACAGGAAAGAAATTGTATTAATTAGCTTTGTAAATTCAACGTAAGGAAATTAAAGGGGGTGAATATCAGCTCGGGAACACTCCTTGGAAAACACAGAAGGAAAGTCCGCCCGAAGTTCTGTAGGCACACACGTTATTGCAGCGCTGCTTCAAAGGCGCCATTAGTACTTCCAGCACACCAAACACATTTTCAGCTCCTGTTGTCTGCGTACGGAAAATTATGAAATGACTCTGCTGACCAAATTAATAGTTTAAAGAGCAATTCAGCTAAGTGGGGAGCCGGAGTGGTCTCATCAGAACGGCAGCACTCTCAGAAGTGCTCGCTTGGTGAGGAGGATCTGGGAAATGGATTTCACAGTAACGAAGCCCAGCGCGTTGTTTGGAGCCCGTGCCTTAAAGGGTTCTCCAAATGAGGGATTACTGCATTACTGTTGGACAGTACTGCTGTGCCACATGAAAAGAATGCTAATGACCTCAGGAAATCCTTTCCCAGCCTTAAAATATCTATTTGATGACTTCACAAACACGGATTCAGACATTTTATTTCCATACCACAGCGTCAGTTCTGTAAATTCACGTAGCCCAAGAACGTCAAGTTTCATCTTTAAGGTCTCAAATATCCATCCGCTGCCACAAACGGCGATGCAGAACAGCCCGGTGGGCAGGAACAGCTGGAAGGAGGGCAGCGCCAACGCGGGAATGATAATGATTTTATGATTGAACGGTAAAGCTCTTAAACCTCCAATTCTGTCTTGCATTTAGCCCAGCATACTGTGAACCAGCCATGACTGAGGGCATCCTCAGGTGAATGAGAAGCAAGCAAACATGAGATTTAACACTGGTAGTAGGTTAGATTTCGATTCATAAAGCTTTTACTTCAACCGTCATTATAAAAAATCCAGGCTTCCTCGAAGCACCAAGATCTGTACAAAAGGAGCCACTGCCAACAACTCATGGAAGTTGCACATTTGATAACCAGAATGCTTTTCATCTGCAGTTTCTTCTGATTGAGATTAATATCCACCGAACACAGAACGTTCTGGTTTGTGGGTTGGGTTGTTTTGATATATGAATTCCTATTATATGAAAGGAAAATAAAGAGTGGTGGCAGTGAGGTGTCAGTATCCACCTCCAGGCCGAGAAGCAGCACTGGGTGCACTGATTGGTGCGTTGATTTGAAAAGGGGAACTAGCCACAGTTTTACAAGCAGATGTCCCATAAGGCGCGCTCGGGAGGATACTTAAATACGTGAGCTTAAGGCAACCTCTCCAAGTCACATCAGGCTTGTGAGGGCACAGTTCAGGGGCAGTTTAAGTCAACCTGTGCTGGCCCAGCTGCACCTCCTGCCCTCAGCTCTGCCCTTCTGCTGCTCCTCATCCAGCACAGCCTGCAGAGAGCTGCGTCAGCCACCAGCCTGGCAGAAAACAATGCCAGCACAAAGGGGAAAAAAGAAAACACGCTCCTGAGGGCTCACTGCTGCAGCAGCAGTGTGGAGGTGAGGCAGGAGCTGGGGAGGCTGCCCAGGGCTTGGCCGGGGCACAGCAGTGGCCATGTAAAGCTACGTGTGTGCCTCTGATTGTTATACAGAACTGCACGTTCTCATCTTCTGGCTCTCCCCCATTGCCCAGAGCCTGCAGAAAGCATGGCATCCCACATGGGATTTGCAAAAGCTACTTCCCTTCTGTGGTAGAGTGATAATTTGACAGCGTAAGGCAAGGTGTCTCCAGTGGATCTGAAATGGAGAAAAGCCTACGTGCTCAACGGAACCTCTTCTTGACCCACCTGGAGCATTCAGCTCATCAGTCTTCAGAAAGCCTTAACAACAGACAGAGACCAAACACGATCAGATCAGTTCTTCCAGGTTTCTGAAAGCCCGTACAGATTAGAGAAACCAGAATCACTGGTAAGAGATTCATCTGCACAATTCTGTGATGTATGTGTGCTTATGAGATTGAATTTATACCAACACGCACCTCACTCTTACATTAGTGAAGCAGATATCTATGCAGGAGGAGTGTATATGAGCCACTCCAAGGCCTCCAACAGGCAAGATCTAACAGCAGGATATTCCTTCACTGTACCGAAACTTGGATTTATGGTCCTTACTTGATCCTCAGACATTCCCTTCATTAAAGAACAGTGCTGAAAGCACACATACACTTCAGTCAGTGCTTTGCAAGCTTGAAACTAAAGTGAAAAGGTTTAAGAGCGCAGCAATTCACTTGGAGCAATTCTGAAGTGTAAATTTCTACTGGCAAATGGACTCACACAAGTCATTCTTTGTTCTCACAAATTGCTATTAGATATATCAAGGACAAAGTTGTTCCACTTATTTATTTATTTATAGCAGTACTTGGGAAATCAGAGAGTAAACTCAGAATTCCTTGCTGCTTTTAAGATGAGAAATTGTTGCTTACTTGGGATACATATTCAGCAGGATGTGCAAGCAATCAGAAATGCAACCCTCATTACAGCTAATAGGAGTTGTGTACTTAATTCTCTAGGCAGGCTTCTGAAAACATGCTCCTGAATTTCTCTGTGCACTGATGGGGACTGCGACAGCACAAAATCAGCCAACAACTTACTACAGATTGACAGAGCCCAAAGTGCTGCTGCTGTGACTGAGCTGACTGTAAAAGCAGAGCTCTACGGCAGAACACAGAACCCTAACCCCACCACACCCAGGCTCTGATAAAGAGAGATGGAACTTGCCAACTCCACACACGGCATTGTCCTGAAGTAGTACAACAGCCCCCACCCGGCCTGCACTTGGGGAGGCAGTGCTCCAGCTGAAATGCCCCATTCTGTGACTGGCTCGGCTGCCTTTTCGTACAGAAACCCTTCAAAATAACACCACTTGGCTTTTAAAGTTGTGATCGCTCTGATCATGCCCCTCTCGTGGAGCAGTGTGAACAGACACGGAGGAACGAGCCAGGCCCGGAGCTGTGAGCACTTTCTCACCTGCCGACTTTGAGTTTTCCAACAAGCCCTCTAACATACAGCTCAAATACAGTCTTTTACAGCTGGAACAATGTGAGGTACCTTCATAGTTTTGCACACATACGTCACACTGCATTCATTAAGCATTCCAACCACCAAGTCACCGAGGCATACCAACAGAGAGTGTGCAACAGACCTGAGTCACAGGACAGCTTATGTTCAGGGCTGCTAAATGCAGCGGGACCGGACGAGTGGAGCTTGTCCAGCACAAATGCAACGTATCACACGCATGCCAGCACACAGCCAAGCAGAACCCCTGCAATGCTCCCTGCTCACAGCTTCCATCCTGGCCTGGCCGTGCTGACAGGCTGTGGGCACACTGATCACATGGAGCAAAAAGGGAAGCACAAAGAGAAGCAGAAGCTCTTACCTCTCCCTGGAAACTCTTCAGTAGTGGAGCTACCTGTTTGCGCAGGTCCTAGAAGACAGAAGCAAAATATTCCATCAGACAAATGTGAAAGGATCTGTTGTTGTCAAGTTATCTCGAACTCTGCTTTTGGGTCTGGGACACTAAAGATGTGGCTGCATTTTGTGGGAGCTGTGATTAAAGCAGAAGTACGACTAAAATTAAGTTTGAACAAGTCTGCATTTCCAGCTTGACATACACCTGTATGCGTTGCGATAGCATTAATTAACAAAACTGCACTGATGTTAGGTGAGCACTGAACGTCTTCAATCTCATCACTCAGCTGAAACACTAATACGATTAGAAGCAAATGCCTCTATCTGCCTACACAGCAACTACACCTCTGAACTTATCCCACACATGGAAGCCAGGCTTAAAGAAATATGCCTGGCCCATCATTCCAGCTAGGAGTGCCGTCATTCTGCACAAGGTCTGATTTATCTGTTATTCTCTCAAGGCTGCTCTGACTTCAGCCATCAGACAGTTGGAGATAGCCACGTTGATGATGAGGGAATTGTTTGTTGGTTTCTGTATAACTCAACCGTTTCTTCTTCAGAATCACAACACGCTGTACTACGGAATTTGTTAAAACACTGCCTACAGAAACATCGAGAAGTTTCTAGCATAGTTTTACTCAGCAACCAACACACGACAGGGCAGCAGAGGTAGTTCTATCTCCCATAAAGTTCTCAGGGGCCCCACTGTTCCGCTGGCTCAGGTCTCGTTTTCTTACAGATTCTGAGAAATACCATCATGTGCATGCCAGCAGAATGAAGTCCTGTGTCTCTGCAGTGGACCCTCTGCATTACTCACACACAGCCAAGAAACCGAGCTCCTACTTCTTACACAGTCTGACTGCAACGGAACAAGGGGGAATGGCTTTAAACTAAAGGAGGGGAGATTTAGGTTAGGCATAGGGGGAAATTCTTTACTCAGAGGGCTGAGAGGCCCTGGCTAAGAAATGCAGGTGCCCCATCCCTGGAGGTGCCCGAGGCCACCGATGGTCCCTGGGCAACCTGAGCTGGGGGGGCACCCAGCCCACAGCAGGGGTTGTGGCTGAGGGCTGTGAGGCCCCTTCCAACCCAACCGTTCTGTGAGTCTGTGACTCCATTTCTGCCATCGCATTCCACTGCTGAGGCACAAGCAGTAGCTGCACAGCACACCTACAGCCAAAAAGGAAGTGCAGGAGGCGCAGCGCAAGGCCCTGGCCTCGCATGGCTCCAGCAGGGCAGCACTGAGGCTGCTCACCCAGGATGGGTGGCCCCGTCAGAAAAGTGGGTCACCATAAAAATGTGGGACGTTCTCTTTTCCAGTGCAGTAACGTTTCCATCTAGAGTCACGCAGCAAGTTGGACATCAAACCACACACCAAAATACCCTCGGCGCTGGGTTTAGTCTGCTTTGCTGAAGGAAAAGCAGGCTTTTGGAGAAGCGGTTGTTGTCATTTAAATGACAAGTGGCAGAGAGAGTTGGAGAAGCAGGAGCTCTTGCACTCCCTGAGAGATGGCTTAGGGGGCTGAACGTAAATGAAGCCATCAAAGTCAAATGATCGGCCAAATTTCACTGCTTTCGTGGTTACTGCACTACCACACAGCTAATCCCCATCAAGCTCGGGATAATGTCACAGCTTTATAAGCTCATTCTTCCGTACCAAACCTATAAACGCTTCTGTTTTTACACCTTAATGCTTCCTGATATTTGCTGTCGCCTGTTTTGGGACAGAAAAAGGGTAAGTGCTGTCTGTGTGCACCACCACTGCCCGTCAGCAACGCCTCTCCCAGAGCAGACCTGCAGGTTGGGCAGCTTTTCCCATCTCCTGACTATGTGGGGAGGCCAGGAGGCTTTGCACGTTTTACAATGTGTTTTCCTTGCAGCCTGGTGATGAGGCCATCATCAAAGAAAACACAGAACCATCACTGGCAAAATAAAAGCCTGTATTTGGGGCCAAAAGCGTAATGCACATTGAAATACAAAGTGAGACACACGATGCACAGTCAGGATGCTGGCATCCTTTTCAACCTCGTAAAACAGGGGAAATTTATACCACTCAGGCAAAGCAGCACTTCATGAAAGTGAAAACAGAGGAGGTTTCACCCGCGACCAACACCAAGTCTTGCTGCACAGCTGCAATGTGCCCAGCACCGCTCCCAGTGCCAAAGCATGGGTGAACACATTGGCACCACTGCACCTGCCTGCACTGACAGCAAAGCCCCGCAAGGCCGTTCAGTAAGATAACCACATCTGCCATGCAGGTCGCTGGGCAGACAGCACGGCCAAGGAACACACCATCCCTGTGCCCTGCCTGTGGGCCTGCTTCTCCTCGCTCCCTCGGAAGCACCTATAGGTACTTCTATAATCCCTTCCCCAGCTAAACAGCCTCCGAGTTTCAGACAGCTCGCAGCAAAAGGGATGTGCGAATAAACAGGCAGAAATCAGAACCACATATGCCACAAGTCACCGGCAAACGCTGTGCTGGTGAGATTTCTTTTTGGCAGCTTGGAAGATTTCCAAGTCGGACTTGGTCTCCAAATCCGACATTAACATCAAACGGAATGTTACCTTCTTTGTCACTAAACTGAGCAGAAGGAAGGACGTCAAGTTTGGGCCCGGGGGAGCAAGGAGGGCCAGTGAGCAAGGACACTGTGTGACTCAGTGCCTGTCCGAGCGGGGTGGCCTTCAGTGCCCGGGCTGCCATCAGGACAGGAAGGTGCTCAGCTCCAGGGCTCACGTGCAGCCTGCATCACCGCCCCCCAGCACAGCAGCTACAACCCTACGTGCAGTTGAACATGGAAACGAGTGGTAATTTATGGGCACAACGCAGCGCCGTGTTGGAGCGCTCCGATACAATCGCATTATCCGCCTGTTCCTCCGTGCTGCCTGAGCGTGCTCCGTCTCCCCCTCTGCGCATGATGGATTGGGATGGAGCGGCTTTCTGAACAAGACTCTATCACAGACAAACTCGATATGTGAAGCAGAGACGATGAATTAGGATGCTGTATCATTGCCTGAATCAGATCTGATAGCCAAAAGCTAATGCAGCCTTTTCCTCCTTTCGGGAGCACAGACACCGGGTTTGTGTTTTGATTAAGCAGCCACACAATGGAATCCGAATCCAAACGATTTTTAACTCCCTTTCCATTTGCATTAAAAATAACTCCGTGGAAAATAAGCCAAGAATAAATCTATGGGAAAAACCTGGGCGACAAAGGCATCGTTCAGACAGCCACATCATTTCTCTCTCTCTATCTCAATAGACGGCGCAGTACAAAGGACACATCAGTGGTCAGGGCACCAACGCCGTGCCGGTAATTTACTGGAGGTCTGAAGCTGCACAGCATCTTCTCATCTCCCCTCAGACTCTCCATCTCATTTACTTCCCAAACGCTTATCTCTGAATGTCACAACAAGAGCCCTCTGACCCCGGTTTGATAAAGCAGTGCGGGAAGCTGAGCTCGACCCGCACGCACCTTCATCATCTGCACCACGACTGTGCCGCTGTGAAACAAAACAAAACCAAAAGAAACGGGCAAACATCATTTCCTATGCCTCTGGCCACACTTCCCGTGATCTGCTCCATGTATTGCCTTCCCGTGAGCCAACGGGCTGCCAGCTGCACTGGGAAGGGCAGACATCCCCGTGAGCTGCAGCCGCTTGCAGCGCTGCCGACACCATTAGCTCGGCTGCCGGCACCTATCTCAGAGCTGCCCTGTCCCCAGCCAGGTGCCTGCGCTGCCACATCCCACCCCTTTGCGTTCCCTCCTCGTCAGCCCACACAGAACGAGCAGCTCAGGCCTGGCCAGGCTGAGCCCCCAACCCCGGGCACTTCCTGTGAGAGCTGAGAAATGACCATCGACCAACCGAGCAAGGAATGGAAACCCAACAGCCCAGCAGGACGCCCCGTCCAGGTTTGCTGTGTGGGACCACATGGATCCGTCCAATCCACGTACAGCCCCAGGAGGAGCCTTCACATCAGCCCCTCTCTGGGCAGTGTGCCGTCCCACTGCTGCTTGCTGCTGAGACGGGGGGCGAATGCAAACAAATGCACTACATTTCCTCCAGTGGAGATCCTGGGCACATGCGTGGAGGTGAACCATGGGAAACAACAAGGCTTTATCTCTGACTGCTTTCACTTTGTGTGGCTCTGAAACTGACATCCCAGACAGTTGTCCAAACAGGCAGCGTGCAGCAGCCCGGATGACTTATTTAATTCCTAAAATATAAGACAAATTAAATCATACGAGCAAACCATTTATTGCTCAAGCTAAACTACGATTTAATGAGATATAAAAGCTCTTATTGCTTAAGGGTGCTAAAGTATTTACTTGAAATCTGATCATTAAAGAATGAATCACGATGTTAACCATTTTCTATTACTTTGCAGTTATTTGGGTATAGTGATGTGTCGGCACTTCCCCGCACAAAGAGATGTGTCTTTTGAAGGGACATTTACAGATAGGTTTCAACGCAGCGCAACGATAAATAAGAAATCCCAATTTGCAGTCACCGAATGTACACCGCAGCGTTCTGCAATATTTCAGCTCCCAGATCTTGTGCAAATTCCATTAGCTTTAATTATTTATTAGCAGTAGATTTAGATTACTGTTCTTGACCTATTTTTCAGCGCACGGACCCACCCAGCGAGAAGTGAAAAAATATTCCATTTGTGAAGGGCTGCTTTGGTGTGGGCTCCGAGCTGCCAGGAGGGAGCGGAGCTCAACACATGTGCTGTGATTCAGAGGGAGACGCTCCCATTCGGGGAGGTGAGGGAGGGAGGGAGGTTAGGAAGCAGGGCACGCACTGCAGGATGGAAATGGGAGGAGATGCCCCGAAATGCCGGGTGGCATCCTCAGATCTGCAGAACAGCGAGCCTGACTGCTGGTGGAAATCCCCTCCTTGCTGCAGTGTGGCTCCCAGTATCCACACCACCACTGGGGGCTCCATCTGTGTCCTGTGCTGGCAGAAGCAGACGCTGCTCCTCTGGGCCGCGGCCGCACTGCTGCTGGGGCTGCCACTCTGCTCTGTGGTGCTGCTCATTGAGCACATCCCAATGCAGTCTTCCTCCGAGCTCAAATAAACCAAAAGCTAGCAAATCCACCCTGGGCTTATGCAGCAACGTGTAAACAGACCGGCTACCTCACAACTGTGTAAAGAATCAGCTGTGCAAAAGAAGAACTCCTGCACATGTATATACATATATATGTCCATATATAAACATTGCACTATATGTAACATTAAAAAATACTCTTTTTTTAACCTAACTTTACAAATGAATGCACAGAACCGCGCTGAAACCTCGCTGTCATTTACAAACCAGCAAGTTAGCATTGGCTCCAAAAGGCACTGAACAGAAACAATTCGGAACTTTAAAACCGGAGTTGCTAGGAAACAAAAAAGATCATTCAAACCAAAATGGCTCAGGTAGGGGAGCTCTGGAAAGAGCCAATCCCAACCAAACGGATCGCTACAACCTTGGTGTAAAATGGGGAGCGTCTGAAAAATAGGGAGTTACTATGAGCCTTAAAAAATTAACGTGCCTAATGAGAAGCTAATGGCACGGGCCGTGACTCTGCAGAAAAGGCACTGTGGTCCAATTAACAACACCGGTTCAAACGCAGAGTAAAGCTTCACACGGCGGATTTGAAGTGAGGAGCATTTAATGTGAAACCATAATTGCGCCGGTAATTTTCCACCTTCCCTCCACCACCAGCAGGGCTGTGTGTGAATCAGCACATCCTACCTGAGCCACAGGTAGAGGGCTGAACCCGCTGTGCCAGCGTGGGGATTCTCTCCTGCTACATAGGGACGGTACAGCCACTGCAAACGTGCACGGGGTGGGATCATAGAATCAAACAGTCACAGCATGGCTGGAGTTGGAAGGGACCCCAAAGGCCATCTGGTCCCACTGCCCGCAGTGCACACAGACACCCACAGCTCCATCAGTGCTCACAGCCCTCCAGCCTGACCCTGGGGTGTGCAGGGATGGGCGCCCAGTTCCAAAACTGCAATGAGGCAGAGTGCAAAAACGTCCCACATGTACACAAGTACAGTGATTTAAAGACAGGCTAAGTTCAGAAGAAGAAGAATTCTGTGTTAAATATTAGAAGAAGGAAAGAGATTTTATCCTCCCAGATCCGTTCTGGCCGCAGGTGAATCAGGGCCAGGCTGTGCGCTGACGGGACATCAGGCATTGCAAAACCTCCTGCTTACCATTCCTTATCACACGGCCGTGTTGTTAACCACCAGCACACCTGCATGCAGGAACACAGGTACACGTACTGATCGATATCACTACAGCCAGCATTCCCTTCTTCCAATGCAAGTATTGCTGCTGTTGGGCTGGGGGTGCCCCGTGCAGTGTGGGCAGTGGGACCGGGCGGCTCTGGGGCTCCCTTCCAACTCAAAGCACAGTGCAATGCTATGATTTACTACAACTAATTCAGCACGCCTGCTAAAAACACCTCAAGATCAATCCAGCCGTCATCCTCCTGACCTAAATAAGAATGAAACACAGCGCGGATCTTTTCACATTGCTTCTGTACTCGAAGCTATTGAAGGGAAAACAAACTTTTGCTACCACGGTGCTTCCCGGCCAAGTTCCCGCTGAAGCGCTGCGCTGCCCATGTGCTCTGGTAGCACACAGTAGAACTAAATGAATCATCCAGATGAAAGCAAGCAAAACCTCACTGCAGCCTTCCTCAATGCATTCAGTGCTTGTTAGCTGAACTTAAGAAATAAGAATCCCACACGAAGCGCCCTGGGGCAGCGGCATCTCCTCATGCTGTAATATATGGTCTGAGCTGGGAGCGGTTCCCAAATTCATATGGCCAACTGTGAACGGCCCGGTGTGCTGTGGGGGATGAGATGTCCGGGGGAAGAGACACAGAGGACTGAAGGTTTAAAAAGGAGAAGAGACAGAGCTGAGTCTGCGCTGCTCTGAGCGCTGTTTTTCCATCACGGAAGGCATGCGGGCCCAGCGCTGAATCACAATGAACTCAATAGCAGATTAAAATGAGACATACTTGTGTAATAATAAATCAACAGCATTAATACAAGCTTATCTTCTCCTAACTCCGAAGGGGGAGGTGACAAATTGCACTTAAGGAAAAACAGTTTTACTGTTGCTAGCACAAGCCCAGTGTCTATAGGAGACTGCTAAATTTAGCGAGCCAGCTTTTGATGATAGCAACAGAAATGAATTCAAGGTTTTTGTGGGTTTTTTTGTTTTTAAGGAGCTCCAGAATGTTACTCATCTGCCTGACCCTCCCACCAACAGCGGAGCCTTCAGGGTGCTGGCCTTCCTCCTGCTCCTCCTCCTCCTCTCCCGGGGCTCCGCCGGGTCACAGCCCTGCGGGCACTCGCTGGGGCTCCCAAATTCCCTATCTCTTGGCTGGAGCTGTTTGGCTCTGACAGATGAATCAGAGAAGTCCATAAACGTCTGGAGGATTTGTGCAGACTTTTCCTTGTATGACTATATATGGCAACTGCAGATGGACTTATCTACCATCACTTCAGCCCAGGCTGCAAACTTTTTACCTTATTCCTAATGGCACAATTCCTTGGCCTGCAGTGCCATGGAATGGGACAGACTGTCAGATCCTTTTCTCAAGAGCATCTTCCCACTCTTTACAAGCCTGTAAGGGTGATGCAGGACAGCGCTTGGATTGGGATAGGTGGAGGTGTCTGTCAGGCACAGTGGGCTGGGCTGGGCCTGGTGATCTCCCAGGTCTTTTCCTGCCCTGACGTCTCTGTGAAGATACTCTTCAGTCAAACCTGAACTGAGAACGACCCGGTATTACTCTGAGATACGTTTCTATGTACAAGCGAACCAGAGGGAGATGCTGTGAAACTCACGCTTTCATTTACACTGAAGGCATGCACCTCAGCAGCCTGCAGGTATCTGCCATCACAGCTCCCCTGAGAGCCATCGGCACCACGAGCAGCCCAGCAGAAGCGGTAAATGAAGAGAAAAGGGGGAGGTCCGAACTGGTTGATGTATGCAGGGACTGACAGAGGAATTCCAACAACGCCCGCAACAATCCCTAAATCCGGGAAGATCTTTCCTTGTAGCTTCTTGCCACGACTGCCTTTTGTACGTGTTCATTTTTACACTACCTCAACTATGTCCAAAGCAGCAACATGTGATAAAGGGCCGAAAGCTTCCAGCCGGATCCAAACCCGCTCCAAAGAGCGAGTCCAGCAGCTTCCAGCACAGCACTTCCAACGCCCCTCAGAAGTGACAGCCACAGCCTGAGGGCTCAGCATGGAGAAGACTGCGGCTCCTCAAACCCAGCAGTGAAACCTGGATGAGCTGCAAGGATGGAAGTCAATACGGAGCTGTGTGTGTGTGAGGGAGTGATGGGAGAGCGCGGCCCTAAGGGGACGGAGCCATTGGGATGAGCTGAGCCAGGAGCTGCGTGGACTCAGAAACTGCTTTATCAAACTGTTTCCTTTCAAGTGTTGCAATGAAAAAATATATGGAGTAAAATAAATGGAACAACCACCTCCTGAAAAGCAAACCGACAGAGATGGTGGAACCCCTGGCTGTTCTGGGGCCGCGTTCCTATCAGCGCAGCTCTCCCAGGAGGAGCATAAGGAGACAGACAGCACCAGGGATGGCAGCCCAACTCCTATGCAGGCAGCCTTCCCCCAGCACAGCCCCCCCTGCATGGTGGGATGGAGGGATCGGAGCGGCCCTCACAGTGTCACAGCCCTCCAGACCTGCGGACTGAGGTAACTCACTTGTGGATGGCATTCATCAGAGCAGACAGTGCTGTCCAACAAGCTGTGTTCGGTGCTGCTCTTGAAGTTATCCTTACAAAAGCAGGGAAATGTTTCATTGCCATTATCAGATAATGGAAGCACAAACAGCTGTTGGCTCCCATTGCAAAAGGAGGGATGGAATTCAGCTCTATTCCATACACTTTTAATGGCGTGGAGCTTAGGGAAGGGCAGCAGTGATTCCTCTTCCATCCTTCTGCTCAATACTTCTGACAGCTCTAACTGATACTCCGCAGTGTTACCCATTAAAACCAGTGCAATGAAGCACGCAGTGTGTTCGTAAAGCTCATCCTTAAATATATTTATCCATATGGACAGAACAAGGGGGAATGGCTTTCAACTAACAGAGGGTGAGATGTGGGGAAGGAATGCTGTGCTCAGGGCGGGGAGGCCCTGGCTCTGCTCAAAGGGCAGCGCTGCCCCATGGCCGGAGGTGCTGAGGCTGGGAATGGGCACCAGGCAGTCTGAGCTGGGCACCATCCCATAGCATAGCACAGGGGATGGAGCGCCGTCAGCTTTAAGGTCCCCTCCAACCAAAGCCATTCTGGGGTTCTGTGTTTAACAAACCATCGGACAGAAGTATTCCATCACGTGGTCTGTAATGGGGGAAAACTTGGAAGAGTTGCACCGAAACAGCAAAAGCAAAAGAAGCTAAGGAGAAACGCCAATCCCAACAGTGCGAAAATCATGGCTTATGCAAACTGGAGTGTTGCAGTATAAATCACACTGCTTACATTAACTAATCAGGAGTTTCAGCTGATGTAAGTAGGAAGCCAGAGTTAGGAAAACCTATTAGAGAACGGCCGGAAGGTTCACTAATGGCTGTTCTGCCCCTTATCAGCTGCACAAACAACAGTGGGCGTTAAATCAACCCAGTGACCCACGGAGCGCTCCTGCAGGAGGGGTACGGAGCTCAGCTCGGCCAGGAGAGCTCACAGCACCTGAGGGTCCCCTCGGGGGGCACACGTGGAAAGAGTTAAAGCTTCAAACTGCTGTTTCCAGGCCCTTCCCCCCCCCGCCCCATCAAGTGTCAGCTGTGATAAGCCGAAATGAACAGCCCTGCGCTGTGCCACTTCAAATGAAAGGGGGAAAAAAAAATTCTTTGTGCTATTCTAGGTATTTTAAGTTGCATATGAGCATGGTGGCTAAATATAGACAGCAACAACAAGAGGCGGCATTGTCCCTTTGGGCACATTGAATATTATCTCAGAATTCCCATCTTCCTGGGCTGAGCCTCTGTTTTCTTTTCCTCCTCGTTGCTTTTGGTACTCAGCACAGTGTGCGTTAACCCCTCTTTGGTTGCAGATAGGTCAGTTTAACCAAGAGCGGCCTTGTGATTCCAAGACCATTGGTAGTTATCGCCATGGGATTAGAGGAGCACCAGAAATAGTTGTGTTTACTTAATGCTGTCATTACATTAGAACGAGATTCGGCTAAATAATGAGGTCCTAGAATAGCAACGTATCACTTGAAAACCGTGTGTCAATAGGGCTTAAATGTGAAGAGGATGTTACACAAGACCGAAAGATTGCACCAACCAAAGGGTAGGAATTGACATTTTTCAGAACAGATGTCATTGATAATTCATAGATGCCTTTAAAAATTAAACTTTATATAGAATCCAGCTTAAAAACGGAGCGTTGTCCATATACTGAGTGCATCGGGTGCATTAAGCACAAGTGTACGCTTCACTCAAAGGTATTTAAATACTTGAGAAGTCGGGAGCAGCCACGTCAGCCGGGTCGTGTTGTGCTCAATATTAAAGGCTCACAGCAGTCTGCTGCTTCCACTGAGGGCAGCACTGCTCCTGGGGAGCGCTGTGTGCACACTGAGGGCGGTGAAGCACTGCAAAGGCTGCCCAGAGACGAGTGGCACCCATCCCTGCACACCCCCAGGGTCAGGCTGGAGGGCTGTGAGCACTGATGGGGCTGTGGGTGTCCCTGTGCACTGCGGGCAGTGGGAACAGATGGCCTTTGGGGGTCCCTTCCAACTCATACCGTTCTGTGGTTCTATGATTAACACCTCATCTTTGTTCTCAAGGCTACCACACTGGGCTTGGTTTTGCCTCTCTTCATTCTCCAAGCAATAAGCTGAAGGCTTCACGCATACCGAGGTACCCCCTACATTCAAAGCAAGCTTTCAAGAAAGCACAATCTTGAAGCTACCGCTGCCCGGAGTGCTCTGGTTCTGTATGAACACATCATACACTGACACCAGAACTCCCTACACCATTTGTCATAGGGCAGCACAACAGACACTGCCCGCCTCGCTCTGTAATTGCACGGCACTGCTGACTGGATGCCGAAATCCTCTTCCCTGCTCATGGCCAACATAAATCAAAGAAAAAAATCTGCTCTATTAAATCTATTTGCTCTGGGAGAACGGGGATTCATCATCTTCTAAAAGAAGTGGTCAATAAGATTCAGACGTGCTTAGCGCAGACCTGGATGAGTCGGGACGGCACAGGTGGGGCTGTGGCTGTGTTTGGAAGGGATGCACAAACAGAAGGGTGAATGCTGTGCTTATTTCAGCGGGCTGTGGGTTAAATGAATGGGAAACACAGTGGGCTTTTCCTTCTGCATCACCTCGGGGACGATCCCTAACACATCATCCCGAGACACAGGCAGGAAGAGAGCAGATAGGGCTGCTTGGAAAGTCAGTCTGAAGCGGGTACTTCTTATGTGGCTGTCACCAACAGCAGTCTGTCTACACTGCAAATGGAAGAGTGACCTTGTGTTCAAACAGCTGCAGCACCACTGCGGCTCTGCTGCTGCAGAAAGGGGTCCCACAGTGATGCTCAACACAAAAAGCAGTTTGGTTTCACACTTGGGACAAGAACTCAGTCCCACAGCACAGCAAGGAGGCTTAGTAAGCGCAACCACGTAGTACATATGGAAATTACTATAGCTGCATCGCACTGACAGCTTTGGGAGTTGTCAAATTAACCACAAACGAATCTCTTTTTCTCCTCCCGTTTATGAGCAGGACGGACTCATTCTGCTGCTTCACGTGTCGGGGTTCCGTTCCAGCATCTTAAAGCCCCGTGTGGACCCCACACCCTTCCAGCCAGGCCTGGTGCAGCGCTCCCAGCGCGATAAAAGCACTCTCCCACAGCTCCCAGCCAGCCAAAGGCAGCCCTGGACGGCCGCGCTGCATCTGGTTTCACTTTCCAGTAACCAAACAAAACTCTCAGGCGCTATTATCTGCGAGATCCAGCACGAAGGCTTCCAAATGCACTTTGAGAACGAATTAAATGCTTCTTTTAAACCGAACCGACACTAAATACCAAAGTGAAACCCAGCTGATGAGCCCGCAACGTTCTGTGTCTGATTATCTTCCTGAAAGATGAGCTTTTGGCTCTCCGGACGGCTGTGCTGGAGGATCAATTTCCTGTTCGCATCAAGGCTTCCACGCATTCGGTTCAGCTGATGTTGGAGGGCTTCGGTGCGCCCTGGCTGCAGGACCAGACACAGACGGGGCTTTGGATGGCTGAGACGGGGCTGAGCTCTGCCGGTGCTGCCATTGGCCACAGGGATGCTGGGCGCTGCGTGCACTCAGCCCCGCATGCAAACTCCGTGCACCACTTCCACAACTCCGTGTTTTGCTTTCGTTTTTTTCCTGACGTGCCAGCAGACATTTGTGAGATTCATTCCCCTCCTGCGTTTGATACAGCCAAGGAGGGAAATGAGATTCGTAAGCTATAGCCTTCATTCTGTTCCAAAATATTATCCCAGTAGCTAAAAAAAGACATGATTTGCTCCCACCATTGTTCCTTCTGACAGTTCCGTATTGCAGCCAGCCTTTCTGCTGCGAGGGATTCAGAAGTCATCTTTATATACTGTTTACTTCTGCGCTTCCTGCACTCAAACATATGATTTTACGTATTTGTACTGAGGAGCACAAAGCGAGGCGCAGACGGGACAGCGTTGGCCTCTGCCCCAGCGCAGACCTTCAGACAGGATACACGAGGACAGACGGCCGTGGGCTGGGGAAGCGCTGCTGACACGAATAGCAGACAGGCAGCAAATGGGAGCCCGCAGCTCCAGGAGCCGTTTCCACGCCGCATACTTCCCCGGGAACATCACGGGGTATAAAAAATGAGCCCGCTGTGCTTTGGTAGCACAGAATGGCTTCGGTTGGAGGGGACGTTGAAGCTCACGGAGCTCCATCCCCTGTGCCATGGGCTGCTCCCAGCTCAGGCTGCCCAGCGCCCATCTGCAGCCTCAGCACCTGCAGCCATGGGGCAGCTCTATGGGCAGTGCTGAGCCTCACTGCCCCGACTACAGCATTTCCTCCCCACATCCAACCCAAACCTCCCTCTCGCAGTTTAAGGCCGTTCCCCCCATCCTATCTATATCCAATTTCAGCCCCAGACAGAAGGAGCGCAACCAGAATTAAAGGCATCTGCTGCTCTTTTATTGCAATTGTTGCCAGTCGCATTCGTATAAATTTGCGGACTGTTATAACATATTTTCATTCGAGCTTAATTAATTTTCATAGGAGTTTGAGCTTAATTAATTTTCACACAAGTTTGAGCTTAATTAATTCTCACAGAACTTTGACAATTTCCTCATTTGTTGTTGAAATCACAACACGACTTTTCCATATGCGAGGCAACCAGAAGAATAGCAGCTCGCAGAGCCGCTCTTGGACCCGTTCTTGTATTTCACAACCAAAAATACTCCCAGTGTAAACTGTTAACTGAAGCCCTGACAAGTTTTATTATAAATATTCCCAGCTTTAAAGAGAAATCTGAATAAATTCGCTTAGTGTATACGCGAGGCGCAGTTTAGGTCTGACAGCTTCAGATTGTGCCTCATTTATATGGAGCAGCGATCAAACTCGTTAGGGAGTGTCGCAGCGGGAGGAGCAGAGGGCCGAGCACTGCTGCATGGGATGCACACGGCGTGGGGACGGCTGCACCTGCACACAGCTCCCCGTGCTTACCCACGGCCAGGCAGGCTGCAGCCCGACCCCTCCTCTCTGTGCTATTGCTGCACAGAGCGGCGCTGCCCCATCCCTGCGGTGCCCCAGGCTGCGATGGGTGCTGTGCAGGCTGAGTTTAAGGTCCTCTCCAACCCAACCATGCTGCGGTTCTGTGGGTCCGGGTCCTGCCTGGGATTCCCTGCTCAGGCCGGGGCAGCAGGCATGCAGACATCCCACGCACGGGGTGCTCCGTTCTGCTTGGATGAGGACTGCAGGCCAAGAGGAGGATGGGAAGAAAATGGGGAGGAAATAATAATAATAATAAAAGGAGCTCAGTTGGAGAAATCCAGGCTAAAAATACTGGATTGACTTTGTCCTGTGATTTACATGAATTGCAAAGGAACAATGCGGTGATTTAAGATCAGACACAAACAAGTCCTGATTCCTCACACTCTTTCTGCAGGTATGGACCGCCTGAACCCCCTGAACCTTCTGTCCCATCTTCCCCTCATCTGGGACTTCAACCCAGCTGCATTAGGGCAGAATTCTTCAAGGTAAGAGCAATAAGTAAAGTGCATTAATGGCCCTCAGCACAGACTCTGAACCAGCACGGGCTCCTGCCCACCTCTGTCTGGTCCCACTTCTCCAGCAGTGTACAAAAAACCCCCTCCCTGCCCAATCCTTCCTACCAAGCAATTAACGGCAATTGGGTCTTGTGCTTTCCCATCAAGTGGTACCTCGAAGCCACCAACAGAACCACCACTTTTCAACTACTCTGACTGGGATTTGCTCATTACACAAGCTTGAAGGAGCTGCAAGCTTCATGTAGCAGCCTTAACTTCCCACCCACACTCCGCTTACTTTAGATAGGGCTGCTGCTGAATTTTCCTGGTTAATCCCCGTGAAGTGAACTGCTAGGAACTGGTTCCAGGTAACTTATTAAGCACCAGTTGGTAGATTTAGAATGGCATTCTCAATCATCTCAATCTTTTCCGACCTTGGCTGCCCTTGGCAATGGCCACATCCAGTTCCAGACCTGCAGCTCCCGGTGCTTTATCTGCCAGCAGCAGTGCAGAATCAGACCAACTGCAAAGGGCCATTTCCTGACATTAAGCCAAAAGGGGACAACGGGGAAGGCCGGGATTGCTGATGCATTTCTTCACTACTTTGAATATAAGCCATTAGCAGAGCAACCAGAAAAATCAGGGTAGGTAACAAGTCTGATTAATACCACGGCATCCCAGCAACTTCAGCTGCTTAAAAAAGCTCTTCTGTACCACCGGTTTAAATCAAGGTGTGTCGAATAACAACGCTCAGGTCCAAATCTTGTAAGAGATACAGCAGTCTGGGGGTGCTGGGATTCACAAAGCAGTGACCTCCCTGGCGGAGGAGAGAAGGGATGTGGGGAGCACTTCCATTGCTTCTCAGAACGAGAGCTCTTCCATGCTCAGCACTGAAGTGCTCAGAAAGTTGGACCCGATGGCCTCTGTGCGTCCCTTCCAACTGAACCACCCCGTTCTACTCTAAGCGTGATCTGTGCAGCTTTGAATGACGGACGCCTTACTCACAGACTGCCCTCGGTTGGGAGCTGTGCACTTTCCATGCCCACCCATGCTGTGCTGTTGGCCGTGTGCCGGGACGGCTGCTGCAGGTTTTGTGTGGCACCAACCTGCTCACCTCCGCCCTCCTCCTGCCCTAAGTGCAGCTTAAAGCGACCTCAGTCCAAATGGTGCACGTACCTTTTTAGCCAAGAACATGTAGCAGTGATAATTACTAACCAATTCCCTGGATAATTAGCTTATAAAAAGTGTGTTTTTACTGTGGATTGCCAAACGCTCCACTAATCATCTCACACCACCTCCCCACTGTAACAATTAGAGAGGAACACTAAAAACACACAAACGAGCACTCAGAGCTCAGCTGCAGTGGCCTGGCTTTCCCAGGCTGCACAGAGCTGGGGGTGCTCCAACCCAGGGGTACGAGGGCAGGTGGGACGGGGCCCTGTGCAGCCCCAGCTGCTGCCTCATTCACCCTCTGTGAGCTGCAGGCAAAGCACGCCGTAACCCAACGGAGCACCTCTGGGCCCCGAGCTGTCCGTGTCACTGCAGGCTTGCTTGTTCTGCCCCAACCAAAATGACTGCTTTCTCCCCGGGTGCCGACGCTGCCTTGCATGGAGTGGGGATCGCCGCGCCGCAGTACCGGGCTGTGCCGTGCCGGAGGTGAAGGCATCTGAAAGCCAGCACTACGTACAGCGTACACATGGCAATTTGTTACTGTGAAAAACCATCTGTTTCTCGGTATTACAATTCTCAGAGGGGAAATTATAGCTAGCGTTCAACATAAAACATCAATTTAAACCATCAACTATTCATAATTTCAATTCTTTATTGGAAACCAAGGACATAAATGTCAGGGAATAAAGCAATATTTCTTTTATTAACTGTTCCATTCATCTGGCTATTAAATAAAACCAGGACCTTAATAAATAGCATTAGCCTTTGTACTGACAGCCACCCCAACACGCACCATAACTCTAAATAAAACACATTATATTCCCAGTATCTTTTGGCTCGAAAGTAAAAATTAGGGCTAAAAGCATTGGGAAAAGTACCTTGTACACACAAGGCTTTAAGGAACGACAGCAACAAAAGAACTCCCCCCCAGGTGCAGGCAGGTTCCCAGCGCCCCATGGCCGCAGCCCACCACCAGTCCCATCCCAGAGGACACAGCGGATTCCAGCACTGACGCTGCCCAATGGAATTATTCCGTTAATCTCCTGCTCGCAGATACGATGTCTGCCCCCAAAATAATAATAGTAATTGTAGCAGTAATGATGTTAAGGGAGGGAGTGGATGGAGAGCAGGGGGAACGGCAGCGATGGGGCGTGCTGCTCACAGCACATCATCAGCCATCGCTGCCAACAGAAAGGTCTGCATTTGAGCTATGGGGTATTGCTGCAGTTTGGCTTTTGGGAGTGACACACAAACACACCGATGTCCACTGAGTGGGACACAGCAGATCTGCCGTCATCCTCTGGCAAATGAAGGCAGCCCTCCGTCTGCTTGCCTGAGAGCTGCACAACCCCACCTGGTGTGACCAGATAAAGCCACGCAGGAGCCGCCCCGAGAGCAGCACAAGTGTACTCTAAGAGCTGAGGAGTCCTAAGAAGTCCACAGATCCTCTGCTAAAGCTCACATAATTGTCCATTATTCCTCCTTGGTAGCAGCTCCCCGCTCTCAGCACTGCCAGCATGGGGTACTCAAGAACACCATTACAGGGGAAAGGAAGCACGACTGTAATCAAAACAATGATTACTCTCACGTTCATTTAAATGCAGAGTGAGAAATGAATACAGAAATATTCTCTTGAAAGTGAAAGGTAAGAAATTAACTTTTTCCCCATGGACATCAGAAGCCTCACCTCAAAACCAGGAATTACTCGTGCATTTTTCACATCCCTTTGGAGCACACATTAGTTTCTCCTCCTGCATTTAAATGACTGTGACGGTAATCATTGTTTTGATTGCAGCCGTGTTTCCTTCCACCCAAAATGGGGTTCTTAAGGACCGCACGCTGGCAGGTCTAAGAGCAGGAGAGCTGCTCTTAAGGAGTAGTAATGGACGATTATAAGTGTTAACAGTCAACCCACGGACTCTATGAGAGCTGCTCATCTCTTCGCTGCACGACTTCTTCCAGCTCCACACACAATAAAAACCATCCCGACAACACTGAGAGAAAAGCAGCGAGATTAAAACACAGTTGGCACTGGTTAAGCATGAAAGCATCTTCTCCATCTTCTAAAGCTCCTTTATGAAGACAGAACCAGGCCTGTGAAGTCGAAAGACCCCCAAACGTTCAGAAATTGGGCTATCAGGAGAAAGGAACAACGATGCTGGGCTTCGTTAAGCAATATTAACCACGTGTATCAGCCACAGAGTTCAAACACAGCACAATCCCAGCAATAGGTGAGGCGCTATGCAGGGAGAAAGGAGAGCTGGGCTCTTCTCCCAGGAACCCAATCTGAAATCCTCTGTCACGTTTCTTATGATGCCTCCTAACTGCACCTTCACAGTACACATCACGTCACCACCCTGTCAGGACACCTAGTTAACCACGTTTAATAAGGCACTTAATTTCCTTACAGTATCTATTACTTGCATCCCCCGGAAAGTTATCAATTCTGCCCTCCCACCCCTTGTCTTCATCCATTAGCATCAGTGAGCTTCTGAATAAATGCATATACATGCATCTCCCAACTGGGTCTCCGGTACGTCCCGTCACTGTGTGTTTACATCACTGGACTCAGTAAATTCAATCACAGTGTCAGGAGAACCGCAGCAGACTTGACTCTGCACATTTTTAAGGAGTAAAAATCAGGGCAATCAACTTCTGTCACACCTTGTTACCGCTGCCTTCAGGTTTCGGAGCGTGTACTCGAGCATCATGCTGAACAGGGAGCGCCCTGGGATTGTGCTCAAAGAGGAGCACGCATGGTGCAAAATGCACAATGAGATGGAGACAGGGAGAGCAGGGCTGAGAAACAGAAGGGTTGTCCCAATTATCAGCAGCTGATCCAAGATTCAGATGTCTGTACGTAACAAACTGCCCAACATCTCTGGTCACGACCGAAGCAGAACATTATGCAGTGCATTTTATAATGGGAATCTACTCCCAGCTCCGAATGGAGAACAAAGAATACAGTCCAGAAAAGAAGGAGATGGAAAAGAATCTCGTTTTCCTTCACTTCTCACCCAGACCTTTCCAGTAAGCCTTCCTATCTCCTGGGACCCACATTAGGAACAACAACGTCTGCACACAGGTCTCCCTTGGTCACTTCTGTTTTCATGAGCCCAATCTGACCTTAAGCTGCATTTACCTTCAGCTGAGCTCTGGCAGCCCTGGGTGCTCCTACTGCGGGTAGCTGTCATCATCTGGCTGGAAAATGGAATCATCCTACAGACAGCTACAGTGAAGCTTTTAGAGAAACAACGCACTTAGTGCTAAAATGCATTTCAACATGACTCTCTTACACAATTGAAAAGGCTTTAAAAACCTAAACAAGAAGCTGACTCACGCACCTGTGTAATAAGAAGCAGAATCTCCTGTTTGATTTCTACATTTTGAGCCAAAGAACGCAAAGCCATAAAAACAATGCAGTTCCTTGCAACAGCCCCATAATGAATGTGGGACCGTGCTCCTTCCTTGCTTTGAAAAGCTGCTTTCACAACTGAGCAGTCAGGATTCTGGCACAGCACTCGCTCCCAACTATAAAACCCTGAGCATGATTTAACATGAAAACCTGAGGACACTGCTTTTTGGAGGCTGCCTGTCTGAAGGTGCGTTTTCCCACTTGCAGGAAAAAGAAACAAGAGGTTGGGATATTTATGACTGTTCCAGTTCAGCTGCCCATCGTACAGCATCTCTTAGGAAGAGGAATGGCCCCATTGCTCGTCTGTGTATTAATTCCCTTTCCTTCCACTTCCTCTCTCCCTTGCTGCTGGTTATTGTCATGACTAACTGAGATAATACATGATGGCATTTTTAGGAACACAAAAATATTTATAAAATCTGCCCTAATTACGGTCTCCCAGAACTACCTGCTTCCCAAGACGTCTTCCTAACTGGGTTTTCTGCACTCCCAGGAGCCTCCACAGCACCTCCAGTGGTCTGACAGCACTGCCGTGGATAGGAAGAATAAGAATAATTTACCTGCTTTTTCCCTGTAACAAAAGGATTCAAGATCATAGAATTGCGCAGGTTGGAAAAGACCTTAAAGATCATCGAGTCCAACCACAACCTAACCATCTTACCCTAACTCTAACAGCCCTCTGCTAAATCATGTCCCTGGGCACCACATC
>PPHD01001898.1:0-38332 GCA_002909625.1 Bambusicola thoracicus
TTGGAACTGGATGAGCACTGTGGTCCTTTTCAACCCAGGCCATTCTATGAAAGCAAGGGGAGTGGTACCCTGACTCTGAGGAGTGCTGTGCTATGGCTGATGCCTTGTAAGGCATAAGGACTTGCGGTCTTTTGCTACACAATCATTGGCATCATTATTTAGGCCTGTCTGGTGCAATATTCATTACTGGAGAACATTCACCTAGCCCCACATCCATTGTTAACGGTGAATAAATAGGATGCAGAATCATGTCTTTCTGTGGGAGGCTGTAATTTATGGTCATGGCTTAGGAGTGGTGCTGAAGAAATCCTTTTACTGTTCCAGAAGTACACTGGCAGGTACCCTGGCAGGTGCTGATTTGTGGCTTTCTTGCGGATGTTGCAGTGTTGATAAATGTAATATTTTACCATTATGTAAACTCCCTTTAACTTTTATTGAAGTACTAGGTGGGTTGGCTAAGCAGGAGAAATGCTTTCCAGCACATCTCATTCATTTTAATTTGGTGTAGATCTATGATAAGATTTTACAGTTCAAGTAAAATCACAAAGAAGCAAGAGTATTTATGCAGAGACAGTAAGAATTCACTAGTTTAGGGCAAACATCAATAGAGTTGTAAAGCATTATTAATGGGTTATCTTTCATCTGTAAACAAACACCTAGGTCTGCATTCATTTTACACATACATTTGTAGCTACAGTGCAGAACCAAAAATATAAATAATTCCAGGATTTGTGAGAAACAGTGTGTGTTTTCAGGCTTCCTTGGGCAGCGTGTAGTGCTTTTTAGATTCATTGTGTGAATTAATTTTGGTTTTTTGCTTCTCTGTGTAAATATGTTTTGCTTTCATCACAGTAACCCTTTGCTTAAGATAACTGATTCTTATTTGCTTATTTTTCAGTGCAAGTGGTCCAGAAAAGGTTTCATTCGAACAAGGTGGTGTATTACTGATTGGTACGTTGCCTCTTTAAATTATTTCTGACTACATGTATTGTATGCATTTTTGTCGGCAGCTGTCTCAAGTAAGATATTCATATACACAAAGAATAAATTAGTTTCAAAGCAGTTACTTGCATTTATTATTTATTGAGTACATAACGCTCTATAAGTTGTAGTGAGGCATGTAAAAATGGGATTTTAATATTGACACACATGTGCAGGTAGCATGGAATAATTCATTTCATAAGCAATCTTTTGACCAAGCATGATCAAAGCCTTTCAGTATCTGTGACCGAGTCCTGGCTGTGCAGTCACAGTGCAGAGCTGAAGGCATCCCCAGCCCTCCCCATCAGGCCCGATGCATCCAACAGCCTGCAGCGTCTTGCCCAGTGCAGGCGCTGGTTGTAGGCAGGTGCAGCCCTCCGCTCTGGGGTTTATCAGGGAAACTGCTGTTCCTTATGAGTCCTTTAAACCAGCCATTCAAGGCCCCTTCTAGTTTCCACTGAAGCCAGTGGAGGGACTCTACTTTTACTGAATGCAGCTTTTTGACACCAGTTACTACTATGTTATTTTTAATGAAACGGAACTTTTATTTGTCGTATTCGGGTCAGGAATCCCATTTTAAACCCAAGGCATGGTCTTGTTCTCTATGAGTTTGCTTATTCTCATCCAGAGTAAAATAAAGCACCCGGCAGCCCACCACTCACCAACCATATTTGATGAAGGGGCAGCAGAGAGCAGGTAGCACGTTTTCCATCTTTGTGCTCATGGGCTGCTTCAGAAATAACCCACCAAGCGAGTTTGATATAACCTGCCTGAAAACTGTCCCATATAAGATGTGGTGTGAAAATCTGTGGAAGAAAAAACAGTTTTACTCTTGGGATTATCCAACAGCCTAAACAAACGTTAAGGAGGTCAGAGTTGAGGCAGCAGATAACTGTATGAATACAGAAGTTGAACGTCCTTATGTTGTTGTATGTTAGCAGACTTACTTTAGAAGAAGTGCCAGCTAGTATTGACAGGGCACATATTTCATAACTGAAGCTATTTACTGTATGTGTTTGAAAATATATCTTTAATAACAGTAATATTAACATTAGTATTAATATATGTAGGAGAGAACAGCTGATTGTGCAAAAACTGTATCTGAGAGAGTGTGAATATCCTCCTTGTCTTCACACAAGGAGAGTTCAATAAACCCACAGATAGTTTAAAATTCTCTTGTCCCACCTGGAAATCTGACCACACTTTTCCACCATTTGGTCATTGTTCTGGTCTTTACTGCTTATTTTTGTTATAGTCAGCTTAACACACGTGACCGTTTGATCTCAAAGTCTTGAGCTCTTGCTCATGCAAGCTCTTGGTTGTTTGCATAAGCGTGTTTATTAGACTAAGCAAACAGTTTGTGAAAAATGAGAGAGCAGCAATCTTTTGCCCTTTACAGACTTTGTTTTGACCCAGAAATCAGACAGGTAGCTGCTGGATAATTTAAGTTCTTGTTAGTTTTTCTGTATCCATATAACATGACACATGACTCGGCCAGTAGAGACCTACTGATGTGGGAGGCACTAGTTGCTAATCTGGCCTTTTCTCTTACATGACTAGAATTTTCTCTATTTGCAGAAAAAAAAACAACCTAAGCATTTATGAAAAAAAAAAATAAAGCTCTTCATGATTAGAGGTAACATTAGATGTAAACATTAGATGTAAATGTTTTGTTGCAGGTTGGCAGTAAAAAAAAAAAAAAGTGCTTCCTGGAAGAAGTCTGTAGCCAGATGTTCAGATCAGTTAACATACCATGCTTGCTTTTCACAAGGGTGTGTTGGGAAGTAAGAGTGAGTAGACTCCCAAGTTTTTGTGATCTGTGATGAGGTGAGATATGGTGGTAATTTCCTGTTTGGAATAGTCTATGAATACTATCCACATGATCAAGCTGTATCTCAAAGGCTTCTAAGGGCAAGTTGAAGAGACAAGTTCTGTGTGAATTCTTGAAGGGAGCTATTAATTTAAACTGCCTGGGAAAACATCATTACAGGATGTTGTGCAACATGCCAAAAAGAGAGGATTTCCAAAACAACAAGGAAGTTATTTCAGAAGACTGTCCTCCTCTTCTTCCTCCATTACTTGGTGATCTGCCCTGGTTGAGTTCCTCTCTGAATCCAGATTTTTCACATCCGTTATTCTTCATGAGCTTATTGTTAGTATAAATGTGAGGAATTAAGAAATTCTTTAAAGGGAATTTAAGGGACGCTCATGAGATTTCATTTTAAGAAATGGAGAGCATTTAAGAAAGCTTTCCATCTGGATGGAAAGCTGCTACATGAGCCAGCAATGTGCCCACATCCAGGCACAGTAATACAGGTGAGACCTTGCCAGTGCAGAGTAGAGGGGCAGATTCACCTCTCCTGTCCTCCTGGCCATGCTTCTTTTGCTGCAGCCCAGGATGCAGCTGGCTTTAGGGCTGTGAGGGCGCAGTGCTGGCTCATGTCCAGCTTGCCATCCACCAGTACCCCCCCAGATCTTTTTCAGCAGGTCTGTGCTCTATCCTTTAATCCCCCTGTTTGTATTGGTAGTTGGGGTTGCCTCGACCAAGGTGCAAGATCTTGCATTTGAGTTTTTTGAACCTCATGAAGTTCACCTGTGCCTACTGCTCAAGCCTGTCTGGGTCCCTCTGGGTGGCATCCCATCCCTCTGGTGTACTGACTGCACCCCACCACTTGGTGTCATCAGTAAAGATGCTGAGGGTGCACTTGACCCCACTGTTGATGTCACTAATGAAGGTATTAAAGAATACTGTCCCCAGCACCGACCCCTGGAGGACACCACTTGTCAGCCATCTCCATTCAGACTTTGAGCCACTGACCACTACTCTCTGGACTCGATTGTTCACCCATCAAATCCATCTCTCTCCAATTTGGAGAGAAGGATGTTGTGGGGAACTGTGTCAAAGTCCTTAATGAAGTCCAGATAGATGACATCAGTGGCTCTTTCCTTGTCTGTTGATGCAGTGACACCATCATAGAAGGCCACTAGGTTGGTCAAGCAGGATTTGCCCGTATCACCTCCCTGCCTTCTGTGTGCCTTAGCACACAGAAGGATCTACTCCATGATCTTCCCCAGCACAGTGGTGACACTGACAGGTTGGTAGTTCCTAGGGTCATCTTTTTTACTCTTTTAAAAAATGGATGTGATGTTACCTTTTTTCCAGTCACCAGAGACTTTACCCAGTTACCATGACTTGAGAGTGGCTTGGTGACTACATCAACCACTTCCCTTAGGAATCTGGGATGCATCTCATCAGGACCCAATGCATCTCTGCTATAAAGGGGAAAGTTGTTTTTGAAACCTGAAATCCTTGGAAAGGTAATCCATCACATGCTAGAGCTGAGCTGTGATTTACTTTGCTGAGCACTGGGGAAGCGGAAGGGAAGGCCAGGGGAAAGGAGTGATGCTGAGAGGATGTGCAGTGGATGTTTCTGGGAAGAAAAGGCCAGAAATCCTTGGAAGGCTCTGGACTGAGCCCAAATAGTGGTCCTCAGTGAAGGAGAGAAATGAGACCATGTCTTCCATTGCTTAATCTAGTAGTAACTCTGCATGTAGCTTAGGCTGAGGTGAAGAGTGCATGGTTTCAGAGCTCTTCACAAGTCACTGTCTTGCTTCTGCCATTAGGGGGGTGTATGTACAAAACACAGCAACTGGAAAAGCAGTGTGTACTGAGTGGCATTTCTGTGGTGATGAGCATGGCTTCAAGGGGTCTATGGCAGGACAACCAAAGAACTGTTTGCCTGCAAAGGGGAGCTGGCAGACCCCTTGTCCTTGGGGTACACCTCAGCTCCCAAGGACGAAGACAGTGCTGAGCCTCTTGGACAGAGCGCATAGACCTGGTCTTGTCTGAGCACTTCATCCTGCCGAACTCTGTCAGCAGGACAGGACCCTTGCTGGAGCAGAGCAAATTAATTTTGCTTCTATTCTTTCCGTAACTTTTTTGTGATCTAAGTGCTGGCTACTTTTGACCAGCTGCACCTAGACTTTATTGGTATTTTTTCTGTATATGAGCATAAAGCTGCTCCAGGGAAGGGTCAGACTGGGCATTAGGAAAAGTTTCCTTGCTCTGAGAGCGGTCAAGCTAGGATCAGGCTTCCCAGCAAGGTGGTTGATGCCCCAACAGTGTTCCGGAGGCATTTTGACAATGCCCTCAGTAACGTGCTCTGACATTTGGATTGCCCTGAGGGGGTCGGGCAGTTGGCCCACAACCCTTCAACCATTCTGCTCTATTCCATCAAAAAATAAATGTATATACTAGCCATAATTTTAACACGTAGCAGTAATTTGCAGGTAGGGTCTGATGGAACATACCACGTTGTCATTTTCTGGAGGGGAGGATCGCGCAGTTAGGGAGGGCTGTTGTTTATCTACATCTCTTGGGCCAATGGTATTCAAAGTTTTCTGCTTTCGTTGTGACTTACCATGGCCAAAAGAGCTTAATCGCAAACCAGTGAGATGGTGTCGGTTTTGAAAACGCTCGCCTTGTATCCGTGGTACAAAAGGTCACAAGCAAAGAAAATGCAAACCGGGATGCCAGCTTGAATGTAACAGCTGCACAGATTTCTTTTTGCTACTCAAGTGGGTCCTGTCTGTGAGCAGACAAAAACTAGAGTTCGTTAAGACAGCTTGCACTCCAAGTGGCTTTCAGCCCACCCTAAGTGATACCTACTGTGTGATTAACATGGTGAAAATAATACATTTCCCCATGTGAGCATGGTTATAACAGAAAATTCCTTCTGCGTGAAGGTTTTCTGCCTCACTGAAAAATGGGAGTGTGTGAAGCGATTTAAGGCACAAGAATACAGTTGCATGCAGGTATGTTTTCAATCTGGTGGTATTCCTCTTATAAATGCCGTTATCAGCCAAATCTTGTGCAGTCTTGTACAGCAAATTTCAGTCCCTGCTTTAATACTGAGTATGTTATCAACAGCCCTCGCAGCAAGAGGATGGGAAAATAGGGTGAACATGCAGTGATCGCAGGAAGCCACTCAGCTTTTATGCAGGAGGGTAAAGGAAGGATTTCTTTGTCACGGGGCTTAAAGTTGGTTTCACTGACAAATAAGGAACTTCCAGCATATCCTATTTCTCTTCTTCCCCCACCCAACTCCATATCTATCAAACTTCCTTCGCAACAGTGCGCTGTGTTTCAAGGCTCTCTGTCAGGCTCTGGCTGGACCGCAGGGCAGAACTCAGCTCCTGCTGGCTGCTCCCGAAGGTGAGGTGGTGTTTCCCAGCCAGAGTGCTGCCAGCAGCTCTGTGGGGCAGCCACGGGCTGTGGCTGAGCCAGCGGCCGGCCAGGCCAGGGGACAAATGCCCACTGACTGCCTCGTGCCAAGTAGCGAGGGATGGGTCAGTGCTCCTGGCTCTCAGGGTAGAATAATGCAAAGCAGTGACATTTTACAAATTTTGCTTGTTGTCTGAGGCCAGCTCCTCATCATGCCAGCACAGCTGGAGCTGCACTCCTTGTGTCCTTGTCCGTGCTGGAAGTACTGTGCAGATTGACCACTGCTGTCTTGGCATTCTCTGTGCAGGGATTGAGGAGAAGTTGCAGTTACACAATTTAGCCTTTAATGTCAGCAGAATTCTGTATCAGTAGCTTTTCATTTTGTTCACTTCTCACTTCAGGTGTTTAACCACAGCATGTAAACTTGAAGTTGTTTTTTTACACACCCAATTTTGGTTTTTAATCACTTTAGTGAGAGAGTGGTGCTCAATTTCCATGAACTGTAACAGAAAAGCATTTTATTTTCATATTATGCATATCTTATGCAGAATCCTACATGCAGTTTTATCTGTGAATGACTTAGCATAAGTTTTATGGTACTTACTGACAATTGTCTGGTGATGATAGCTTAATTTGCACGGTCTATGTGAGTATATCTTAAAGGCAGCATTAGAGAAATTATATTGTTACTGTGTTGAATGCTTTGCTGCTGATGCAACAAATGTTTTTTTATTTTATCCTGAGTCATTTTATTTTTTTCCTTTTTTTTTTTTTTGTCATAGTGCCTTTGACTTGGTAAACATTCATCTTTTCCATGATGCTTCCAATTTAATTGCTTGGGAAACAAGCCCATCGGTTTACTCAGGAATACGGCATAAGGCTCTTGGCTATGTGCTTGATAGGTATGTATTGGCCTCTCTATCATCTTCTGTGTTCATAAACAGTTTATAAAACATGTTTCGGAAGGCACATTAAGAAATGTAGAGATTTTTATTCTGTGAACTGAAAATAGTCAGACTATGTAAGAGTTTTCTACACAGTGTCAATTACAGATCAGTTTATAACAAATATTCGTCTAAGATAAATTAGTGAGCTTGAAGAATCACTCTGAGGTCACCGGAACTTGTAAAGGAGAAAGTAGATGTATTTTTATAACATGTTAGTTAGCTTAACTTATTTTTAGTCTGCATGGAGTCTAATAAAGCTGATTTTCTTGTTTTCAGTTAAAGCATAATAGAATAAGATTGGAAATTGGTAAAAGGCTCTGCCCCAGAGGGCAATGGGCACAGCCCCAAGCTGCTGGGGCTTAAGGAGTGCTGGGACACTGCTTTCAGACGTAGGGTCTGCGTGATGCTGTGTGGGGACAAGGGTTGAGCTCAGTGATCACTGTGGGTCCCTATCAGCTCAGGATGATCTGTTTCTCTTTGATTTTAGAGATTCTGGTTGGAAGAGACCTTTGGGGGTCTCTTGTCCATCCTCGTGCTCAGAGCAGCGCTGACATTAACACTGGGTCAGCTTGTGCTAGACTTAACCCAGCTGAGTTTGAATAGTTCCGTGTGCAGTGATTTACATCTTCTGTGGGGCACCTGTTCACGTGTTTGACCATCCTTTTTATGACTTTGTTTCCCATTATATCCACTCAGAATTTCCCTCAATGCAATTTGTATCCACTGCCCCTCGTCTTTTAGTTTGCGTTGCTGAGGAGAGTCCAGCTGTGGCTTTTCTGTAACCATGCAGGAGACAGAGCCTCCCTTGGCTGCCTGTCCTGTAAATGAACGTCTCCAGCCCTCTGAGCATCCCCTCATACAGCACGAGCTCCAGTCCCGTCAGCATTGAGCCCTGCAGTGCTTCAATCTCAGTACTAGCTGAGTGCAGCGGGTGCCTAATCTTTCTAAAGTGGCAACAGTGTTTGTATGTAGTCATCACTATTATTAATACCATTGTGGTGTATAAGAGTGTTATAAATTTGATACGTCTGATTGGTGGTACTATACTGAGGTTGGTGTGATTACAATCCCAAAAATACCCTCAGAATTTACAGCTGCCCTATTTAGCAGTTATAAAGTTAGAAAAAAGACCTCTTGTCTTGAGTAAGACAAGATGATCTCTGCATGGGCATTCACGTACTGGTAATGTAAGCAGGTACTGCTCTGATGAGGCACTGCTTGAACTCATGTTTGCCCAAGAAACATAGCTTTAAGGAAAGCATGGTATGCACCTGGCACACAGTGCTTTCCATGGCATAAGATGGTGCTTAGACTGGGAAAAATAAAAGCAGGGCACTTTGTGTTTTTTCTGTTCAATGTGTTCCTTTACCTGAACGCTCGATTGTCTTTGAGTCACAAAGTACACAGATGGGTGCCTTTGGAAGTCGTGTTCCCTGGCAGCACACCTATTTCCCTTCTCAAGATTTCATGTCATTATTTTATGTGTATGTCTTCCTCTTACAGATGTATTTAGATAAGGAAAAGTGTTGTTTTTTATCATGGGATTTAAGAACGTTGCATGCTTCCGTGATAACAGAGCAAGCAGTAGATTCCGCACATGCTAATTTGCTGACTGAACTGAACACAGGGACTTGGATCTCTACAACAAGAAGCTGATGAATGCCGGTTGATCTGCACTTGGGTTTCAGGTCTCACATCTCCCTAGTGCAGATCTCATGCTCTGGCAGCATGGTGTTGTGTCCCATTCCCTGCTGACCCAGCAGCACACCTGACCTGGGGACTGGTCTAGGCAGAGCCAGCACAGCCGTCGTGACACCGCACTGCACTCTGGGCTGCTGCTTCCCCTTGATTTTTATGGCAACTTCCCTGAGCCCAGGGGACCTGGGGTATGCCTTGTGGCAGGGCCACCCAAGCAGAGGAGTCGCAGGCACCTGCTGGCCTCTGAGAGCTCCCTGTGGTCAGGCTATGGCCAGCAGTGGGGCTCTGCTGCCCTTCCCTGTGCAAGGGGAGTTGGGCCCTGGGGCAAACACTGAGTCCTGCCCACCTCCCCGAGCTGTGCCTCGAGCTGCTGAGGGAGGAAGTAGGCCTGGGACTGGCGGAGGTCACTGCTCAGCCAGAGTTAGGCCCTGGCCAGGAGGGCTGAGGTTACAGACATGTTCCACATGTCCCTTCCTTCTCACATTTGCTTGCAGCCTTTCCTGCATGCAGTACACACAACACTTCAGGGGAGTTCCCCACCACAAATTACTGTTTACTTTCCTGGCTGTCTCCTGCAGGAGTCTGGAAGGTAGCGCTGCCTCTGAACCAAACTTACACATTGTAAAATATCTGTGGGTGTAATGCTGCTGTTTTTCAGCTTGCAGAAAGCGAGGTTCAGGCGATATCTAATCGGTGCCCATAAATACCTGAGGGGAGGTGCAAAGAGGATGGAGCCAGGCTCTGCCCAGCGATGCCTGGGGCCAGGCCCAGAGGCCATGAGCACATGCTGCAGCCCAGGGGCTCCCTGCCTATGGGCAGCACTGCTGTGCTGGGTGGCTGGCTGAGCCCTGGCACAGGGACCCAGAGGATGTGGGATCTCTTCCTGGGGGATTTCCTGTCCCATCTGGACATGGGGCTGGGCACGGCTCTGGGTGGCCCTGCTGACACAGGGGCGGGCAGAGGGACAAAGAAGGCCTGCCATTCCAGGATTCTGTGATTCCCTATCTAAATTCTCATTTTAAAACATTCTAAAATTTGGAATACAGTATAAATACCTTTTCAGTTGCTTTCCACGTGAAGTGTTACTTCTTTCTAGAAGTTCTGCTTAGTTAGGCAGGCAGGTAGTTGAACAGAAGATGCTGTTTTTTCCCACTGTATACAAGTAAGTGCTTTTCCTGTGTACTCCAGCAGAGGGCTAAGTAGGAATTTCTCCAAAATAGGCATTTATTTTCACTTTTGGGATATGATGATACAAGAATGAACAGGAATTATCCAGTCTACGTGCTCTTGTGTCTGAGATTCTGTGATGCCACTTCTACAGGCTGCTCAGATCGTCAGAGAACACAGCAGGCACTCAGAAGGTTTGTAAGTACATAGCGAGGAGAGGTTTATAATGAAAGAACTCATACTTAACTGACAGCTGTGGTTAGATCAGGTTCTACTCTGTAGTTTGAGAGACAGATTTGTGTGTTCTGTAACATGTAACATATATCAGTGTGAGAAAGACCTGTTTTTACTTTTTTTTTTCTCCCTCCATTGGTCTCCTGTCTTTTTCTTATGCTTTGCACTACGGAACTTTAGTAAGCCGGTATAAAACTTATGCGTTATCTATTACACGCTTGTTTACCGCATACAGTGTGCTTCATTAGCTAATTTTGGCTTTGGACCTCCCACGATGCCCTGGCAGCAGTAAGGTAATACGACTGTAGTATTAGTGTCAGCCGTGGGTCAAAAATGTCATGACGGTATATCATTAAAATGTGACGCTGCCAAAACCTGCCCCTACTCCCCTGTCCTTAGAAAAGAAAACCTTCAATTTTAGGTTGCACACTACTACTGTGAGTTTGCATTCAGATGAATTGTTCATTTTGAGAGAGCAGCCAGCCGCAGATCCGGACCTCCGTAGTGAAATGATGGGCTGTCTCGCACAAAAGGGGAGTTCTGTAAGAGCAGTGAATAATGGGAAACCCCTTTCATCGGCATTGCTAACCTTTTGGCAGCCACCAGCAAACTCTATTCTGATCTGCTGATTGGGGAGGACAATACACTGAAGCTCACTTTAAATGAATGCTACCACCAACAGTGTCCCCATTCAGAGGGTTTTGGGAACCATCTTTGACCATTGTCTGCCATCACTCCTTCAGACAGTAGGAAAAGGGAAAGTGAGAACGTCTATAGGGGGAAAAGTACTTCTTTTCTTGGCTTTAATCTCTCTTTAAAGCTTCATAGATCTACATTTCCAGCTGAGCTACTGGAGCTATGCAGTGTCAGATAAATACTGAAGGGAGAGGTTTCAAGCTGAGCTTTTAAATCCCCTTATCTGCATGAACTAATAATGCAGATTTAGTGCTGTTAAAAACAGAGACTGGTAAGTCTTTTCCTTCAAAGCCTTTAAACTGCTAAAGAGCATTTAACAGCGATGCAGTTCAAACCCAGAGAACAATACTGAGAAGGAAAACAGTTTAATGAGCTAAACCTTCACTGAATGAAGCAGAAACACCTTCTCACAGTTGATTTAGGTCACTGTGGGAGTAAGTGAAAGCACAGCTCTGTTCACTCGGCATCTTCATAAACATGAATTAAGTACAGCCTTTTCATGTAAGGTAAAAGCTATCACAGTTCGATACACAGAAAACAAGAGAGTTTGCAAATACAACTCGAGTGAATGACTTTAACTGCCAAAATCGTCAGATAAGTCGGTTTCTCAAAGTTATTAATTATTTACACATACTGTAAGACAACCTTTTAATGCATCAGCACCGAGCTTCTCAATATCTCTAAATTACTGAGAAGGAGAGGGGTTAAAGGAAGAGGAAAATTAAAAACAAAAGAAAAACAGGGCCAAGCAAGTGGTTTAAAGTTGTCATTAAAGGCTCCTTCCGAGTGAATCTGTTAACAACTCACTAATGTATTTTGAGAGTAAAAAGGTTAAATCTGTCGGTGGTGGTATGAACGTTTAGCTTCGATAAAATCAGAAAATAAACAGTATAGCTAAGAGAATGCTTTTGGAGAGAGCGAGCTGGGGTGTGCTGAGCCAAAATGATGGTGAAGAAAATGTGTGAAATACCGATTCTTTATTTACAAATGCATATGTAAGGTGTTTGTATAGTGTTGGTCTCTGTAGTGAGTTTGTCAGCACTAATGCAACCCCGGACTAAGTGCTCTGGAGTCAGTTGAATTGTTCCAGATAGATGCAAATGCAGTCAAAACTGAGCATGCTTTATAAATCAGAATAAGAACACTTGCTTTATATTTAGTATGGCAAAAAAAAAAAAAAAAAAAAACCACAAAAAACAATTATTCCAGGCCCGTTTTGCATAATTCACATGTACAATTAGCTCTGCTTGCATACTGCTCATGTCTTTTTATTTCTGGAAGTTAGACAGTTTAAGCAATACAGGAGGCTAAAATAGGAAATGTGTTTTACATTTAATTTCAGTCTTCCGTACCTCTGCTTTAATTAATTCATGTCCATGTTGCTGTGTTAGTCGTGTAGTCCTTTTCTAGGGAAAAGTGCCTGCTGAATTTAATAGCCTGCCTGGGGATGAAACACAGACCGTAGGAGAGGGTTCTGTAAAAGTCCTGGCAAAGTGTGTGAAGGACGGGGATGCCGAGATGTCAGCCCGGGCTGATGTTTCTTGGTGTGCCAGCCATATAAACCTGCTGAAATTATCCAGAGCATTCAGATCCATAAAACGATTTTTTTTTTTTTTTTTTTTTTTTTTTTATGGAAAGTGACAGTGCTCTTCTGTTTTCCTGTTGAAATGTTCCCTGGCCTAGTTCAACAGAAACATTTTTACATTACAACTGTGAAATCTTGGCATAAAGCTCCCCTTTGTGCCCTTCATTATTTTCTCACAAATATAGTCCATTGTCACATAGCTGAAGTTAATTTGATCAACATTGGGACATTTAACTTTTATGTCCGGTCAAAGGAGCTGTTTCATGCTCATTTTGGGTATTCAAAAGAAATGATTGCCAGAAAAATAATGTTACTATTAACAATTCAGAGCAATTAGTTTCCCAGGGAGAGGCAATGTGATGCACCGGCTCCACACAACTATTCTTTGTCATTTTATGGATGCTCATCAGTCAACTGTCACATCTTCTCAAAGACCCCTCCAATCTAAATGTTTCTCTTTGGGCTTTTCCCAGAACTAGCAGCTGAATGAGCAAAAGAAAAGCCACTCGGTTTCTAGGCAAAGGAAAACTTCCCTCTAAAGATCTGGGTCGTTTGAGAAGATTCTAGGAGTACAGGAGTAGCCTGCTGCTATTCTTTCCTGGTTGTTTTTTTTTTCCAACGTTGTTTTTAATGTCAAGTGAAAAGACTCCGTAATCATCTTGTATCTTCAAACATTTAGAGAATTTCTTATGTATTCGGAAAGAATGCATCCGAGGGCAAACAAACCTGCTATCCCAACGTCGTCTAACAAAGGTTTTAAACCCTAGATCGCATTCAGAAGGACAGCTTTTCATTAAGCACCCTGCGGCTCACCTCATTAATATTCAGTCATTCCCCCCCTTTAAACTAAGGTTAAGTACCCTCAAAATTAGCGTGTTTGTATAATATGCTCTTTAAGGAGTAAATCCAGCAAAATTACGTTGTTACTTTCGACCTGTCAAATACAGTCGGAGATGCTTTTTCTTGCTTATTTTTCTATCGGCTTGAGCTTTTGACATAACTGTCAGAAATGTAACTAACGTCCTTCCTGTTTATACAAACACTCTTTGGGTTTGATTGAGATTATATTTCTAACAGGAAAATAATTTTGGTTTGTGTTTGGGGCTTTTTTTTTTTCAGTACTCAGGAAGGTGTCCAAAGAAATACACATAATAGGTGAAGTCACTCTTCACCTTGCCGTTCTAATGTGAACAGAATTGTAGCTTTCAGAAGAAATGCTGAAAACAAGAAGCTAAGAGGTATCTTGGAGGGCTTTTCAACAACAGTTTTCACATATACAAACTCATTGCCCTACTGTCAGATTGCACAGTTGCCAAAAATGCCAGTGAGCCAGGGCTGCCTTTGGTGGGAATGTAAGCCTTCACCTCATCTGTTACTAGGATTTTGTTCCCTTTTCCCTGTTTTTCATTAATCGGTTCTCAGCTGGCTGCCATGCCTCTCTGATAGAATGCAACCGATGTAACGGCAGGCTAGATATGGTATGACAAGATGCTACCCCCAAGATAATTTGTGTAATTTAAGAGACAATTGAAGAAAAGAGAAAAAACCTCTCAAAGAAATCTGAGGCAGTGGCTGGAAATAACTTCTTGCTGGTTAGATTTTTCTCTGAAAATGCCTTTATAAAGAACGTGCAGGGTGTGTCACGTGCTTATTGAGTTATATTTCTCTTTATACTGCATTTTTTTTCCTTAGGGATTTGAGGGCTACATAAAGAGCAGTCATTAGTGTCTAGCTAAAGGTGACACACATCAACATTCATTGTGGTTTGTGCCTTTTGAAATATTCTGTTGTATAGCCATATAATCTTACCGGATAGCTGTGATTCAATTAGAAAGAATCTATATGGGCTGTTGATCCAATTTTTATTCATTTGTAGAGAAATGAAAATAAATTGCTATTGTGATTTTATTTACAAGCCACTGAATGCTCACTGCAAAATGATGCAATGAGCTGATAGTTATAAAACGGAGAAATGGTTGAAAGAGCTCCATTCTGCTTCCATTTCGTTCTACGGACACCAAGTGAATAACCGTCTTTCATCATTTTTACTCCCATAGGAAGGCTGGATCACCCTAAGAGTATAGTTGTTGTCTTGTTTTGTATTCTGTAAGGAGACAGATTCTGCCTAACGGGTAGATAACCATCTGCAAGTTACAGCTTTTTTAGCTGCTTGTCCATGTGCCTGTACAGGAGCTGAAGTATCTGTAGATGGGCGTTGCAGAAGTTCTTCATGCATTCGTAGTAGCTGTAACTGCGTCACATTTTATTAAAACTTCTTTATGTTTCCATCAGTGTGTGGTTTAAGTTGCATCTAAGATGGTTCAGTTTCTCACTGCAACAAAAGAATCCATTCCATGATTCTATGAAAAGAATTGATCCCGCTATGCACCAGAATTTTCTTTGATCAAATGATAGCAGCACTGATTGTTTTCAGTCATTTGAAAGATAATTTTTCCTTCTCTTTGGCAGTTCTGATGTTTTTGTCAAGTCACCCTTCGTTTCCTCTGTTAGGTAGTGCACTGCGGTATCGTTTTCAAGGGGTTAAATGCCCAGGCTAACAAATAAGTCAGATTTGTTACTGGTTAGCTTCTCTTTAATTTGAGCATTTTTGAGTCCTTTGCAAGTGAAGTCTTTCTGTGTTTCTCATTATTTGCATTACCCTTTTCTAGAACTGAGTTGTTTTTATTACTGATTCGGAGCCCGTATGAGTCTAGTTGGCTCCCCAAACAAGTAGATGAAGCGTGCTGATTTCTGTCACCAACAGCGGGCCGTGGCATGGCGTGGCTCGCATCCTTCCACTGCCCCCCACATAACCATCCCCAGCAGGTTTGGCTGGGAAAGGTGCCTGCAGCAGGTCAGGTGAGATTTCTGGCAAGATACAAACGTGGCAGGATTCCGTACTCATTCTGCAGCTGTTCCCACTGGTGAGCTGTGCAGGACATGCAGTGTCTGTGATCTGAGTTTTTCTAGAATTGTCACGAAAATACTTTTCCCAGCTTCAGTGAGTTACAGGATCAGCGTACCGTTGCCGTGGATCCCTGTTATTTTGAGGCTTGCTGTTAGCACTTTGGGCGCCAAGTGAACACAGTGTTTTTGTTTCACTCCACCACATCCAAGCCTTGTAGAGCAGTAAAGAATAATTGCTGTGTGTCAGTCGTCACGCAAATTAAGGCAGTTATCTGCTGTCTGCTGATGAACAAGAGTTACAATCATTGAGGAGATTCAAAGGCTATCTGAAAGAATCTTCCATGGTAAAGTAAAAGAAGATTCAGAAAGAAATGCAGTTTCTGTTTTCTTCTGTTTGCTTTCTTTTGCATCAGTTGAAGAACAAGAAAATGTCTTTGTGATGTCGGGGCAGCGCCATAATGTTGTATTCTCCTGTAGTGAAATTGACAAGTACTTACATCATTATACATGGCTGCTATTTCATTAGGCGAATGTCAGTGTCGGGTAAGATCATGGTTTTATCAATATAATGAAAATACCAGTCAAGTAAGGAAAAAGTCACAATTTTCCAGCTCTAAAAATTGATTTTTATTGCTCTTCTTGTAATCCTTTCTTTGGATTAACTATTTATTATTGATGTGGTCTTTCTTTTAATCTTAATAGCTGCTGACATTGTAATTAATTAAAAAATACAACATTTTTGCCCAAATGGCACTACATTGAAATTAAAAGCGAACATCACATATTAGTTAAACAACCTTGGCAAATGCCTTGGGTGCTAAGATGATTGCCTAAGCTTTTTGACAATTCCCTTTCATCTTGCTGTATGCTGCTTGACCTTTTGAGATGTTTGGTGTTATTAATAGGTTTGAGCTATTATATTAGAAAGAACAGGGCACAAAAATATTATAAAGTTTATTTTTCTAATGACAGTGCTACTACGCTCAGGGTATGCCAATGAGGGCACTTACATCTTCTGAGACGCGCTTAGGCAGTCACTGTGTAACTTCTGTTCAGGGGCTGATGGTGTGTTCTGGGATTTGTTCCTCAGTATGTGCCTGGGAATGCAAAGTGCTGCAAGCCAACCATTGACCGCACTGCGGAAGGGAACGTGCAGAGGAGACACAGTCCTGTCTTTGAAAGCCCTCTATAAAGCCTCTGGTGGAGAGGTTTCCATTGTTTGCTGAGGATCCACACAGACCTCTTCTTGAGGTGCAGGTGTGCAAGATGATCTTTTTAACTAAAATTTGTAATGGAAAAAGTAATGAGGATGGGAATGACATAAATCTTACAGGCCATGCTGCAACCCGTGTCTGCTTCTGCATAAGCCAAAAGCTAACATTTCAGTGTCCAGATCTTTAGTGTCCTAATACAGCTGTGGCTGTAGAAGACAGATTTTGCTGTCATCACACCTGGCCTTTCCAACAAAATTCACTGCAGGAGTTGTTATTACCTCTGGCACTGGAGATCGACAGAAAAGGAGGCGCACGTGGCCTTTCTATCCATCGTTCTGCTGTTTTCATACCAGCCCTTAGCTTCCACCAGTCAGATGGTCAGGTCATCCTCTGCTTTTATTTTCCTCCTCCTTGAAATATTCCTCTTTGGAGTAAGAACCTCACCAAGCAAACACAAGCTGTTGTGTGCCCCCACAGGCCCTTCTGCACCCCCCACTCCGTGCTGCCTCTGGCAGCCCTGTGGGCGCCTGGCTGTGCCAGCTTGTGCCAGGCTGCCCGGCAGTCCCTGAGCCTGGAAAAGCCTCATCCTTTTAGGCAAAGACATCGGTCAGTGTTGATTTTACTGAGCTTGGAGCAAAACGGCTTTTGGTCCGGAGCTGTGCTTAGTCTTACAGTAACCAAGATGAGTGGTTTATCTTGAGAAATGATTGCTGTGCCCCGACTGAGCTGTCATCTGTTATCTTTGCGGCTGTTCGTGATTTTCTTTTACTTACGAAAGGATGCTGTATGTCAGCAGTCACGTTTCACTGTAAAAGCAGTTTTTGTCTTTAATTCTTCCGCACGAATAACATAACAAAATCTGGAAATTGTGGAGATGTAATTTTTCCCCCAGAGGTTGTATGAGAAATATGGATATTCTCATACTTGCTTAGAAACATTTCTGTACTACAAAGATGTGCTCGTTGGATAAAATATGGCTGGGCACTTGGATTGTTTCTTCCCAGGCAGTGTGGCGGTGTCCCTCCTTCTCTGCCATTCATCCTGCGTGGCAGAGCTGCCAGTTTTTGTTTTGTTATGTTATTGTGGTGTTTAAAAAAAAAAAAAAAACCCTCAAGTCCCTCTTTTCAGCAGTGTCAAGTCAGGATGAATTGGCCAGGAAAGCATGTTTATAGACTGTGTGAAGAACTTTGTCTTTGTGTGGGAACGTTGGTGACACTGGTATGGCTTGCCTGAATGAACTGCGATGACGCGGCTAATAAGGTGTCCTGCTGAGTGCCGCCGCAGCCTTTCTCAGACCTCCCACTTAATGCCATTCAGCTCCAGCTCAGTGTAGCTAATTTTTCCCATTCCCTCAATTCTTTAGGCCCCCCTTACAAACAGAAAAGTCAACTTTCACACCGAGGGGAAGATAAGTGCTTTAGGAAATAATCGTGTAAACAGAATGTTACCTTCTGACCTGATGCTGATACCTTGATCTGGGACAAAACCCAGCTGGCTATTGCATTAGACATGGCTATTAAAGGAATAATGCTGCTGATCCTCCTTACAAAGTGCCCTGAGAAATGGTTTAGCCAAATCACAGTGCCTCTTGTCACACTGAATCATGTTTAGCTGCTCTCTTCCATGACCAAACTGCTGATATTTAGATGCTCCCTTTTCTTCTTCCTAGTGGCAGTATGAGTGGGGGATAAGTGTAAGGACAAGTGAAAGTCGGTGCTATTTCTGCTACCCCTTTTATTTTCTCGATGAATTTGAGTGCTTTGAAACATACATGCCATATTTTAAGGATTACATTTTGTGAAATGTCCTCATTTGTAAAGGCTGAGTACTTTAATGTGGGAGAAGGAAATGACAAAAGCATTTCAGTGATTCCAGTAACATGGAATTGTTTGTTTTAAGATCAGTCTAACCTATTCCTTTTGATACTCAGTAACTGAGGCTAAAATGAATAGCTAGATCAGACCTCCAGGGGTATCAGGAAGAAGAACCTCTGCCTTTTAGTCATTTGAGTCTTGACAGGAATTTGGCATCCAGATCTCCTAGAGGGCTTTGGAAAAACTTAACTTTCACAGTCCTTATAGCAGATACTACCGCTTTGACTTAGGGGTCCACCATTTCATAGAAGTCATTTGGCTATCCTGGATTCCAAGTCCAACTGTTCAGCACTTGCTTTTACTGGGGCATTTCTTAAACTTCTCTCTGGGTCTGCCAATTGCGTGGGTCCATGCTCTGAGCTGGGTAATTTGGTCATTGCAGGCAGACCAATTTGCCTCAGTCTAAAGTGGTTCAGCTTCATAGGTCAAAGGATTTCAGCATTTTCTTGTAATTCTCCTGATGCATCCAGAATAACAGTCAGGTTTTGTCAGAGATCTTTGGGAAAATGTGTTAGGGGGCTGCCATGCTAGAAATCACTGAACTGTAGCAGGTAGTTTTCCTGGAAGTCCTATTGACAAGAGGACAGGTGCATTTCTGGTGCAGACCAAGTAACTTCTTTTCTGTCTTTGTAATACAGTTGCTGATAGCTAGTGTGAGGCAACCTTCCGTTATTAGACCAAAATAAGAATTAAACGTGTTTATTTTGCAGCAAACAAATTGCAGTAGTAATTTAACATCAGTTTGCACCCTTACCAATGAAATCTAGCGCTTAAAAATATTGTGAACCGTGGATCTGACACACTAAAGCATGTAAGTATGTGACTTTAATGGTAGACCTTACTTGAAAGTTACTGTTCTTTGGATGATATATCCTTGTGTTGTTGTGTCATCTCGAAAAAGCTACAGCCTGTCATCTCTTGATGGCCCTGTATGGTTACGTCCAGCAGCACAACTTGCTGGGGCACTGACGGTTTCCTTTGCTTTTTGATGTGGACTCCCGGAAGTGCTTGTGGTTTCTTGCAAATCATGGCATTTTTAACCAGGAACTACCTGTTCTGTGACAAGATTTTTAGAAGAGTTGCGCAGGAATGTATGGATCTTTAAAGTCTGTTGAAGCCCTTCTGCAAAATCTGATAGTCAGCAAGCACAGGTTAAAAGAAGTAGCGTTAGGTCCTACCATAAAAAACATTAAATGCACGCTGGTGAGATTGGTTGGCTGCCTTCTTTTTATACCATTCAGATTTATCACTCCACTCATTTTAAAAAGTATTATTTGATTCATGGTTAAAGCAAGGCTATTGTTACAGCAACAAACAGCACAGTAAAGCAGCGTGGATTTTGAAGCCTTCCAACTTCATTTGCAAGCACTTCTTGTTAAAAGAGTAAAAATGGTCTTCTGAGTTCTCATTTACTTGTACGCTTAACCAATTATGTATCTGTAGGTTAGAATGCAGAGGTGAGGAATGGAGCATTTTTTTTGTTGCCCCAGCCCTAACACCTTCATTGTGCACCTTTGGTCCTGGGGAGACTCTCAGTGTTTTACAGTGCAGTGTACAATTTCTATCCAAGCCTCCTAATGCTAGATATTATTCCTGCAGTGTTGCAGACGAAGGAAATTTTGCTGAACTTTTCTTTATTGCTGTCTCCTTTGCTAACTTTGAGTCTGATTCTAAAAGCATAAATGAGAGGATTAGTTGCCATCAATTCCTTGGAATTACAGCCACCAGTGGGTATTTCAAAGTGAACTATCGGAATGCCATGACAATGAAATAAGACTGAATATGGGAGCTCTTAAACTTGTAAGTCCCAATGCCAGGATAGTATGTTACAAACCTATCTGTTTAGCTGAGTCATTAAAGGCAATTTTTTTTTGTGAGGTATCCCTGATCATTTAATAATTACAGAAATATGTATGTGCCTTGTACCACTGGTGTTAATTTTATTGTATGCCAAAGTTTCATGACTTGTGAGAAGGAAATGTATCAGAAGCCCCTTCAAGCATCATTCTGGGGAAGTAGCACTTGGGCTATTTGACTTTAATCTGTCATCAGACACTTTTTCTAAAGTATCTAACAAGAGAAATTATAAGGGGAGCAACTGGTTAAAATTACCCACTTTAAAGCTGGTATTGATTTACATGCAAATCATGTTTAAATCAAGGAATGTGCAAGACTATGATCGAGTTTTAATTAATTGATCAGAACCAGACTAATCAGCTGCTTTGTTCATCAGTAACTGAGTCTTTTCAAGTTAATTTGGTTAGGAGGTATTTTAACTGACTATTTTTGGAACAGACTGTTTATTTGGAAAGTGCATCTTCTGCATAATACAACCGCAGACATCATCCTTACGATGTCACTTTGTTTTAAGAGGACTTTTCTGGACCTTGAGGTCATTTCTGCAGTATCTCTCCCCCTCTGCCCCTCTCCCCCTTTTGTCAGCAGTACATGGCAATGGGCAAAGCCAAAACTAAGATATGAACCAGGAAAGCTGGCAAAGTCAGTTTTTCTTATGTGTAAGTTGCATATTCAATCTAGCAATGATAGTGTTAGAAAACTGTGGTAATGTAAGCGGTTTAAATTTTAAGGGCACTAATCAGAATAATATCATGTACAAGTCAAGAGTGACAGGTTTTTCTTGGTGCTGGCTGGGAGCTGACAGTAGGCAGTATTTATTAGCAGTGCCTGCAATAATTTGTCAGCTGAATGCGGGATTATTCATATCAGAGAAGTCCATGCAGGAGCTTTTGCTTCAGATGACCACTACCTTAGTTCCAATGCACATCAGTTTTTCAAATGGATATTATTCCTTATGTAACAGATAATTGTGGACTAAAAATGTGAGATTTTTTGTAAGAGAAAAAGTAGTATCTCGTAAATCTAATGTTGTATCTTTCTTTATAGCTGTAAAATATCTGAATGAATGTAATGCATTAAAATGTCTTAAGCCTTTAAAAACAAAGGTCTCCTTGCTGGACTATGTTGTTCCAGAAGGTGTCTTTACTGTGCATTACTTTACCCTCATTCACCTGTCTATATGGGCTCCTTCCTCTTGTTCAGCTGAGGCTTCTGTCACCATAGTGCTTACCTATTTATATATATCTAGAATGTACAGAATGTATTGCACACGTTTGTTCCCTTTATCGTATATATTGTGCATCTAGCTTATCGTTCAGGTTTTTTGTGGGTTTTGACTGTGTATTTTGTTTGTTGCTGTAACATTTGCATTTCATTTATTTTATACCTTCCCCAGTTGACAGACCATTAATTGCATGATTCCCATTTTGAAATTAACTACGAGTCCATTCTGAATTTCAGGATCTCTGGAACCATGTAAAGTTGCACAGTATTGGGAGTACCAAGCAATTGCCGTTAATAACAGATAAACTAAGAACACAATAACGACTTTTAAGAATGCAAGATGAGCAGTAATGCCTTACCTCCTTACTTAGTACTGAGCAAAGGTTTCAGAAAAGAGTTAATCTCTGTTCTGCATCTGGAAAAATCGCCTTTTAGGTGTTAGCTGTAATGTTAGTAAAAATCTCCTTTCAGCTAAAGGAGAGCTGTATTTCAGAGAACCCTAACTGAGCCAGGAAAACCTTGGCCTTCAGTATCAGCTGTGATAAATAGTGGTTAGCACTAATACATCACTTGTTGTACGGTCTGCAGAGTACTAACCAACACTGCTGAACACTGTGATCACACTTTTACAAATGTGTAAACACAACACAGAATAGAGCATAGGTGTATTCTGAGCTTGTCACTAATTTGGGGTTCCTGAATCTTAGATTCCACACCCAAAGCACATATTCTTAACTTTTCAAAGCTGTAGAGGACTTCCAGGATGCCCCGTGATGCCCCAGTACTGGTTTTGTGTTGTTTGTGCTAACTGCTATAAACTTGCTTTCCTCCAGATTGCTCTTTTAGCTGGGCAGGGGGAATCAAATGCATTATTTTACAGGGGTTGAAGACGGAAATGCCTGAGCAAGGATAACCATGGTTAATGTATTGAGAAGATTGTTCCAATATAAACTGATAGTTCTGATCATTCCAATAATTATTTCTGAGATGGTGCTTGGAAGATATGTGTATTTGTACGTGTTCACATACGTGTAACTTAATGACAGTTTTGTTTTCTTCCAGAATTCTAGATCAGCGGTTTGAGAAAGTTTCATATTTCGTCTTTGGAGATTTCAACTTCAGACTGGATGCCAAAGCAGTAGTAGAGGTAGGACTTTGATTTTACTTCTGTTGCAGATCCAACCAGTTTTTATTTCTCAGACATTTTTTCCTATGGAGAAACTAGAAGTGACTTAATGAGCTAATCTGAAGGTTGGAATTGATCTTGGCTAAGAATATTTTCAGCAAGGTCATCTGACAGGTAAATAAAAATTACTGTGCTGAGAATCTGATGAAGAAACGAAGAAAAACACTACTGTCAGGCAGTGTTTTTTCTAAGTAGTGGTGTGTAAAGTGATTATTACATGCAGAGGGAGCTGTAAGTGCAAATGGACTGGGGAGTGCATGCTGTCTGTTCGTGATGCTGTGTAAAGAAAGGGGAAACGTGAGTACCAACCTAAGCTGAGACTTCAAATCTTGACAGTGCGTAGAGGAGTACCTTCCTCTGGGAGGCATGTTTGAGCTTCAGCAACAGATACTGCATTTCTGTGGTACGTTTGTGACTTCTGTCATGTGTTGTATCTCATAGTGCATTTCATAGCTTTTTACTATAATTGGCAGGGAAAAATAAGAGAAATTTCCTAAATTTCTGTGATAGCATTCTACTTGAAAAACACAAGAAGACATTTGCGTAAACCTTTGTGACAGTAACATCTGAGTGTGAAAGGATGAATGAAAAATTTGTGTAAAGCCAAAGAAATTAGAATAAGCCTTTTTCATCATGAGTTGAGATTACCTTGACTTCGCTGCCAGAGTACTGCTCCAGGTAGCATGGGGATAAGAAATAATACCCAGGTTGAATATCATTTAATCTTATGGCTTTCCCACTTCTAATTTTCGGAGGTGCTGTAGTGTCTTTTTTGTGTCCTTGGGGTTAGGCATGTGTCTTCTAAACCAGAAGCTCTTATTTTGTAAATCAAGCAGCAGTAGGTAAGCAGCCTGTGTGTCAAAGGCTGGATACTTCTTGTACAGGTGCAATACAGTTCTATACATGATGGATGATTAGTCCTTCATCTGTTGAAAAATAGGAGCTTGACGTTATGGCACAGTGTATCTAGCTAATAACTTCCTTCTCAGAATCCTTTGTACATTGTAGTCATTTGACCAACAAGCTTCAGGTGTAACTGAACTGGATTTCCAGTCAGTGATTCAGGCTTTTCAACTTCAGATGGTAAGCATGTGATAAGAACTAAATCCTGTTCTCTCACACTGCTGTTACTATAGTTATCATGCATGTTTATAGGCAGCTTGTTTTTGAAATGTCTGTTTCTTCATTCACTGGTAGTGCAGTAATGTTACTGAGAATGTGTCTGTCTCAGAGAAAACCTCTATTGATCATGATCCAGCAGAGTTCTTGAACACCCTGTATTGACAAAGAGCACTACAAGGTTTTCCTAACTTACTGCATCGCAGTTTGCAGGATTGAAGCTGCAGAGAATACTTTCCTTATTACTGATAGGTTAAGACAGCTACATTTATGCTTGTGAGTTTGAGTAATCTGCTCCTAACAAATAGCACCAGTAACCACCAATGATGCATACTGAGTAAATTGCACAACTGGTGCTAAGAGTTCAGGTTTAGAACCCTGACACAGCACTTTTCATCTTACGAACGCTGTGCCAATGTCAGTGGAAGACAGACAGGCATGCAAGGCTATATAAAAGGTGTAATTTGAAAATGAATCAAATTTACCCATCCTTCCTAGACAAAGTTCATGCACGTGTGAGTTTATAAGGTGTTAGAGTAACACATTTTCTGTTGCTTTATTTGATAAGTAGCATACATTAAATAAACAGAACTTGACCCAGATCACAGTGTGCCGAACCCCTGGACACTGTAAGGTGCTGCAAGCGATAGATGTGTTGTGGAAATGTAGACATACACCAAACACTAAGAATGAAATATATTTTTAAAGGATTTCTCCCTTAAGCCACTGGGAGGGAGAATCTGAGAACTGTGGAGGCCTGGGATAGTGTGCTAAATCAGATGCTAAAAGTGTTACACTTATTAATTCACAATTAATAGACAATAAATCATTAATATATAATTTCATAGTTTTTTAAATGGGAACCTTAATCTAAAGTCATATTGATTTCCTTGCTAGGAAAATCTGCTTTAATGTTGTTGGGGTAATCCAAGAAAGATCAATAAAACAGGTAAAGGCTTTTGGCAATTCTGAGATCCATATATGCATTAACAAGTATGTTGTCTGGGGGGATAAACTGGCAAGAGGGGAAATAGGACATCAGTAGCATAATGGTATAGCAAATACAATTGTTTTACAGTTGATTTGAATTATCGCTTAAGCATAATTTGTAGCTCAGTGTAATGGTGCTCAGAGAAATACCTCCAGCTCAGCCTATTAAGGCATTTCATTCTGAAGCGGGTCAATGATAAGGTTCCATTTTAATCATGTTTTCTAGGGACAGTGTATGATTAAAAATAAAGGCAGTGTGAAAGGACCCAGAATCACAAAGGATTTTTTTATCCTGAAGTCTCAGACACTTGTGTGCTGTGAGTGTCAAGCATTGGTAGCAGTGGAGTTTCTCCACCAGGTCTCGGTGAGTGATGTGGCATGTTGGCTGTTGGGCACAACGTGGGAGACTGGTAAACGGTGTCCCTCCATTTGATGACATCAGAGTTCTGAGGAATCAGCTGAGTCCATTGAATCTGATGGGATTCATCCCAGAATACTGAAGAATTTGTCAGATGTTATAGTTGAACCTTTCTCAACAGTTTATCGGAGGTCTTGGGAATTTGGCATGGTCCCCACTGCAAACTAGCCAACGTTGTCCCAGTTCCCAAGAAGGGCACAAAAGTAGACCCTAGAAATTGCAGATCTGAAAAACAGAGACCTGTTCATTTAACTTCAGTACCTGGAAATTTTGAAGATTTTCCTGTGTGTAGTTGAAAGACACATAAAACATAACGCAAGCATCAGGCCCAGCCGACTTGGGTTCATAAAAAGAAGGTCAACTTCCTGACCAGGGGCAGTGGAAAGGGAGGTATTCGTCTGTTCTCCCTCGTATCTAGTGACAAGGTGCTTGGGAATGGCTCAAAGCTGTACACTTGACCTTGGGAAAAATTAGTTTGAGGGTGGTCAGGTGCTGCAATAGGCTTTCTAGCAAGATGGGTCATGCCCCATGCATGTCAGTGTTCAGGAGGCATTTGGACAATGTCCTGAATGATATATGTCATGATACATTTTAACATTGGATAAGCCCCAGCGTGTTCTTGACAGTTGGACTTGATGCTGGTTGGAGTTCCTTCCTATTGAAGCTATTCTATTCTCTACTCCACTTTAGCTCTACTAAATAAGAGTTTTTCATTCCACTCTACTAAAATCTCCTAAGGCACGTTTGGTGCCATCCATTCCTCTGGCAGACTAAGGCCTGTAGCTGCTGCTTCCATGACAGTAAACATATGAGAGCATAAATGCTACAGAATTTTAGTTATAGAGGCTCCACATAGCTGTAGTAACGTGAAAAGCCATAGTAGTTTTTCTTGTAGCTGAATCCTTGTCAAATCTCTGCTCTGGATTACTGCATTAAGAGACTGAAGAATAAAGATCACATCATTACTGCGTTACCCAATATACCTAATCAATGGCTCGATCCACTGGTTTCCTCTCAATTGCTCTCTGTTTTGTCACAGTCCAGGCGTGCAGGAATAGGTTCCCTCTTGCTGCCCACTCTGGGGGTGCAACAGAGTGCAGGAACCAGAGGGACGTGGGCTGTGGCCCTGGTGGAGCTCACCCAGCCTCTGCCCAGGATGCATGTGAGGAGCTACAGGCCTGCACAGGGTCACACTTTCCTGGCTTCTGCCAACATGTGTTGTCAGTTACTTGGAGGATCTCCTACCAGTTGTTAGCAGGTTGGTACAGAACAGGAGCTACATGGCAAAAAACAGGGAGTGCTCTGGTCTGTTTGTGTGTTCAGCTATGAAGGCTTGTCAGGTCCTGGTGGGATGTCCATTCAGCTCGAGCAATGTGCTTAAAGCTGGTATGTGGCAACCAGATAGTCATGCTGAGGCACTGTGGGTGCTTCTTCATAGTAGAAGTGCTGAACCTGTTCCTGGGTGCTCTGCTGGTGTCACCTAGCAGCCTGATGTTTGCACATCCTCGTGTTTCTGCCTGGCTGAGCTGAGAGACCCATTCCTCCACCTCAGGGAAGACAAAGGTAATTTACACTACTGGCTTGTTACTGTAAAACATCCAGAAAAGCTTCTGGCCCCTTGGAAAGCACCACTTTTTTGAAGACCCGTTGCAGATCCGTCCACTTTGGTAGTGCTAACTGCCGTATGACATGCTGGCATTGCATTCTCTTAGGGCCATCATTCTTTATTCTCTTCAGCTCATCATTCTTTATGCTGTAATTTTTTCCAGCAATAGACTAATTAGTAGGAAATTCCTTCAGCAGTGCAGTACGTACAAGAGAAAGGTTTGAATTTCCTCGGGTTTTGATCATTTTAAGGTGTGCTTTAAGAACCTAATTTTTTTTCTGATTCTTTCTCTGATTTTTTTCTGAATTTTTATAATCCTGCACTTGCAAAGTTGATCAAGTTTTAGTACTGTGCTGATGCTTGTATTCAAATATGCCCCTATTCAATTCTTTTGTAAATGCTAGACCTTTTAGATGAGATAGAGCATTCTCATTATTTGCCCACTGCTTACAGGTGTTCTCCAGCACTTCTCTTAACAGCTGTGTTTACAGCATACATAAAATTACTGTAAATGTTTATATCTGCCCGAATTCTAGTATTGGCCTATCTGCTCTGTCTCTAATAGAGGTATTGTTGCAGCAGACATCAATTTGTTATGTGTCTGTATGTAGATGATGGTTCCCCTGTAATTATTCTGGAAATGCTCTCTGCAAAACAGGTAGGTCACAGTAAGCTTCATGGTTATCAGAAACATACTGCACATTTATAGTATTGTTTGTGACAAAGATAGTTTTTCTATTGTTGGAAAATTATCTTCTCTAATTAAAAGATTTGATGAGGCTTGATGGAAATCTGTAGCAGCACAAGGTGTGTTGGATGCTGAAATTGAATAATAGTCTAGAAATGTAGAAGTCATAAGCTAGTGTTCTGGCTCTTCAAAGAGTAATACAGTAACTGTTTGAAGATTCTGAAATTAATCAAGATTGGCTATCAAATTAATAAAATTAGGAAACTACAATCTCAAAAGCACAGGAAGGATAAGAAGGGAACTTAAAGTTTGTGGAGACATAACTGAGGGATTTTATTACAGAGAACTGAAGAGGATAGATTCTAGTTGTTTGATGGCAGAAATAAAAATAAATTAAGTTAGTATGAGAGAATGAAATGTCTCACTAAAGGCAGTAAGTTAATTTTCTTCCGTCAGTCTCTGAGACCAAGCAGCAGCTCATCACCTGCTGTGAGCACTGCACGGAGCAGTGCATCCCACTGCAATGGGTGCCAGGCCACTCGAATCTCTGCTTTAGCATTTTCATATACATATGTATTTTTTTGATTGAAAGAACTGATGAGCATCTGATATTTTCTGTCAGCTCTGGAAACACTTACTGTTCTTAAGGCAAAAACAGAATTAGTGCCACACATCTCTCCTTGTCTCTTAATTCACATGGATCTATAGAAGTGCAAGTGGGAAGGTCGTGACCTCAGTGGTAAATCCGTGGGGCTGCCTTACACACTGGCAGCCCATGCAGGCTGTCATTTTCTGTCTTTAACATGCAGAGGTGCCCTTTACCCTTTGTGTGTTAGAGCAGATGTTTATAGAGGAGGGAGTTTCATTCTTACTAGCCTGGCCACTTTGCTGGAGCTTGGTGGTTTATGCGGAATATCAGGGAAAGGAGCTGTCTCCATTTGTGGGCATCGGCCAAGAGCATTGCAGCACGCGGCCTCAGTCAGGGCTGTTGGTAGAGACAGCAATTTGTTCTGCTCCCTATTACGTGCTGAGAGGCTGCTTACCAGTGTTGCTTCATTTAAATCACCCTTCAAGGGTTAGATGGGTCTCCCCCCAGCAAAAGTATTTTTGCTGTCAGCTGGCCACAGGAACAGTCCATATTAATCTTTCAGAATTACTCTATTTTCATTCAAAACAAATGACCAAAAAAAAAAAAACCAACAAAACCAGTTATCCTTTGAATTTCTGGCCTATACATCTTTCTAATCCCATTTATCTGTTTTAGGACAGTACAGTCAGGGTTAGTAAACTGGTTTTGTTTTGATAGTTTGGAAATAAAAAGCTGTTTCTGGCTGAGACTGCTGATTCAAAGTCTCTTGAAGTGCCTTTGAAGAAAAGAATAATTGTGTGCTCCCCAGTTTCAGGAGTTGCAATTGGGAATATAAAGCTCAGTATGCAAACGTAGGTCTTTAGGGGAAAATCATATTAATCATAAAATTCATTGGCTCACAGTAAACCATAACCTTCACTCGCATCCAGAAAAAACAGTTTTTGTTTTTTCCTCATTTAAAAGACATCTCGTAAGGGTTGACAGCAACGTGGTATCTGGAGAGGGAGAAAACACATTGCTCTTTAGAGGTGTTTAGATGAATATGGTTGGGTTAGTTGGAAGTACTGATGCAGCAGAAGTTGTCAACAGTTAAGAAACTTATTTCTACCCATTCTAGGCCTACGTCAATGCTTGTAAGTCAGATTTCTATCTTCCCACTTCTGCAACAACTGAAACAGAGATAGATTAGTAAGGGTGTTATTTCACACACCGTGAAACATTGCAGTTTTGCCTCTAAATGGCTCAAAATCTGATTCATAGACAAAAAGCTCTCTTGCCTATTTCTGAGATGAGATGTTGGCTGATTCTTGCATTGAAGAATACTTAGTTATGGTGAGAAAATACAAAGCCTCTTCCTGTAACTTTTACAACAGTACAAAATAAAGAGGCACTGGTATCCAGTCTGAAGCAGACTATGACAAGTAGGTTGCTTATGAGAGCAACAAATTAATGAAAGCTTGACGAAATATGACTAAACCAAGACTATCCGAACTTTATTATGTCCTATTGAATCTTCAGAAAGCGAAGAAAGGCTTCTAATAGGGTGCTACAAATCATGCAAAGGAGCCTTTTTATTCTTATGAAGGGAATTGTTTCTTGTATTCTTTAATCAATGTGTTCTTTGCTCCACAGTGGCTGTCAGTTTAAACTGTAATGGAATTCCCTTCCTTCAGTGAAGTGATTATGAACCTCCCTTGCAAAAAGAAAAATGGCATTGCTTTAACTTGTATTTCATGAAATAAATTATTCTTAGTAGCTTACAAAATTCAAATCATGTTTTTATTCCAGTTAGAAATCTTCCTAAAATGCTGAATTCTTTTTATCTCCTTGGATAAGTCGTTGCAGGTCACTTTGTCTCATAAAGGTTTTAACTTTCATTGCAAGCCAAACTGATTCCAGAACATGGGGAAACAAAATTGTGTAGAATGAAAATGTAATAAAGATTTATTAAATTAAAATGCATAAAACTCAGGGTCTAATAAGGACAGTTTTATTAATGAATGTAAATTGCAGCAACCCGTCTGAGGCACCTGCTAAATGTTCATTATAAATTACTCTCACAGACATTGTGATGAGTTTCATATTGTAGCCAGACTTATAAAAGCATGCAGATTGCTTCCCCAAGGGACTGTATATTTACTTAACAGTGTAGTTAATTGCAATTATTTATTTTCCAGTGATCGCAAATGGCTTCTGCATTAAGGATGTATGTGGCTATTAGGAATTATTCAATTACCTCTCTTTTTCTCAGTAATCTAAGTCAAACCTGAGCTCAGATTCCCAGAGGTAGGTCAGTAGTGTATTAACTCAGTATGTTCCTTAGCTTTCTGCTGGGGCCGTAACGCTGTAGTCGTACGTCCCCTCAGCAGAGCTAGCTTGAGAAATACTGATTACCCATCTCTCCAGCTGATTTTTTGACATCTCCAGTTCCATGCTGATGCTGCCACACTTATTGGCAAGATTCATAGGAGGTTAATTAAATCCATCTTCAAAACAACGAGGGGCCAATGAGCCATATCCTCATTGCAATAGTAAATTAAATGATGCAATTGTTTCTACTTCCATCATGGATAAGGGGAGTGATGAGTGAATGAATTGTTCTCTGGCTGCCTCCTCTGGGGCCCTAGAGGGTCTAGTAGCATGTGGTCGTAAACCTGCTTTTAATTTGCGGCTACGGGAAAAGATGACACTGTTATCAGCAGACAGAGGTCCTGCGCAGCATCACAATGTGAAAGATGGCAGTGTTTAAAAACTAAAAGGAACTCTATTCCCAGTAGGGCTTAGCAGCTCCTCCTGTTTCACATGCAAATTAATACAAACATGGTTACAGAGCAGAACAGAAAAGATGATACGTTGATCGAATTTGGCACTGCTCGGGCCATAATTAAAATGTACACAAATTAAATACAATTATCTTGTGCTTTCTAATAGGGCTGAGCGTCATTAAACTAATTAATAATACAGTCTATGAGCTCGGCTCCACTGCTGCGATTGTTCAGAGTGTATGTTTTATGCCTTGCATGGCAGCAACTGGCAGCTGGGAGACTCAGCTGGCACCGGCTGACGGCGAGTGACAGCAGTACCAGCAGCGCCCGTCTCCACGCAGCCCGGGATGGAGCTGGCTGCTGCCACACCTGCCATTAATCACCTAGCTGACAGTGATGGTGATGGCTGGTGTTTTGGGTGCCCAAAACACTTTTATTTTTCACTGGTTGCTGTTACTGCCTGGAATGTACCTGCCAACCCATGGGGCCAGTTTTGGAAAGTGGGAGTTTCTGAGGACAAACTCTTGTTTCTGAATGACTCGAGTTCATAGATTTGTCCTATATAGTAAGTGAGAGGAAAACATGGAGGAGAAAAAGGAAATTCCTGGAGAACATGCAGCTTTTGCGTAGCAGGTACCTGTTAGCGCAAGGAGTAATGCTCTTGGCATGGCAGCCAAGCTCATCCACAGGGTATCCTGACGACGTGACTCAGGCTGGCTCCTTCACGAGGCCAAAACTTTATGAAAATTCGTGTAGAAAAGCTCTTAACAGAATGCAAGACCCCAGGTATCCATTGCAAATTTCCAAGGTTTAACAATGCTCATCTGTCTAGTGTGGGTGCTGTTTAATTTCTTCTTGATAACTTGCTAATTAAGAAATGGGTCCTGAGATTTGTTTTCCAAAGATTTTGACAGTGCCCAGTGCATTGCATCTGTAACACGCGAAGCAATCAGATCAGAACGCAGGAGGCACCGACTGGCGTGCTTACCTTTAAGTGTGTTGGCCCTCAGTTGTTCTTTTCAGACAGGAGAAGAGGCTTATCGTGTTGCAGGGACTGAACCTAGAATACATACAGCCTAATCATTAAAGACTTCCTGACTTGAAAATTGTTTCTATAAAAGCAGCTGTAATTTAAGTAATTAAATGGAATAATAAATATTTAACTAAAGCCACCTATTATTTTTTTCTACTTATATTCGGTATAAAAGCTCATCAACTCACTTGAGGCTAAACGTCATCTGTGCAGATGCCATATTTTTCTCATATCTGAAAATTATGTAATTTAAGATGAAACTTTGTGTACTGGGGGAAATGCATTCATTTTCAACTTTAGTTTAGTACTGGCTGTTACTCAAATACAAAGTGCTGATGTCTGTGGACAAACCCATTCACAGTTTTCTTAAAGGAAAAGCTTGCACTCTAGTTTGTAGCCTTACATAAGAAAGAATACACACGCGTATTTTTGTTGTCATTAAGGGGAGCCAGGAGGGAGACTTCTCAAAATTACAGCCTGTAATATAGAGTGATATTTCACTTAAGTATCAAAAACAAAATTGAGATGAAAGAGCAGGGTATCCTTCTGAAAATCAAGGAGCAGAACCACCTCTGCTTCTGTAGTGTACACAGGAACTTCTATTGGGATGAGAAGTTTTATTTATGAGTTTGAATCTGATAATACAGTAGGAGCTGATGAATGGAATACACAAAGCTGTACTAACGTGTGTGCAGTTTTGTTACAACATTTTAAGTTTGGTCAACAGACTTATAACTGAGAACAGTCGTTTTCAGAAGTGGAAGAAAAGTACGCTGAATCCTCAAGACTGATATTCTGTGGTGGATAAGAGAAAATTTTTGTTTCAATTTGGACACAGATTTAGTGCTGGGGATGGAGAGGAACCACCATTGCTATAATAGGAGCAAAAACCGTTACAGTGACACCTCCTTACCATTAAATAGGGGTAAATGTAGTGATTATGGAGAATGCACAAACTGCAGTGTTCTAAATGCTTAAAGTTTTTTTTTTTGTGCTTGGAGTCTGTAAAAGCTGAGCAATAAACTGCTCTGTGTGCTGAACCTGGTGCATTGAATCAGATGCACGTAACTCTGACCCTGATGTCATTTTGTTTGCAGTCAGGTCCACCTTGTCTAATCTGTTGTGTAGTGACAGAGAACGCCTTTATATGGCTTGCTTTTCTGTATGTAGCAGTGGTGACCGAGCTCTCCCAGCCAGACAGCTACCGTGCCTGCAGTCAGCGCTGAGCCTTCCCCTGGGGCCGGCGGGTTGGGGTGGGGGCTGCAGAGTCCCCTCGTCCCTCACTGTGCTGCAGTGCTGTCTGGTAGCCTCAGTGCAGCTGCAGGTCGGATTCTAATGGGGTTTCTGTCATGAGGTCATTAAGGTAAAGGTGTGCAGTACGCCATATGTTGGCTTGCAACCTTACAACATAGGCTTATGTGTAATGCTCTTTGGCAGACTTCCTCCAGCTTCTTTGATGTTCCCTGCATTAAGATTTCTTTACAGGCAGATGCATCTGGTTTGAAAGTCCTTGTGCTATTTCAAGTTAGCACTGATTAGTATTAATTTTAAGAGGGCCTGCTGGCACTCCTTGTGGCTCTGAGGCCTAGGGAGGGTGGGCGACAGTGGCTCCACCCACACAGAAACATCACTGTGCATCATGATCACAAAATGCTGCTCCAGGCTTGCACTCCGGTGGTCGTTCGCCTGACATGCTCTGTGAAGCAGGGAAAGCCCCCATCTGCATGATGAGTGTGAGCAGGGGCCTGCAGACAGGTCAGAGTAGACTGAGCCTTCTCTTCCCTGCTGAGCAGGGAGCCTTCCTGCTGTGGGACCCTGCAGCCCATGCCCGATCCCCCTCTTGTTGGGGCCTCTTTTAACAGAACTTTTAAACTTCTTAACAGAAGTTGAAAAAAAGTGTATTCATGAAGTGACATCCTGGTAAGAGCAAACTCTTGAGTTTGACCTTCATTTATAGCATTTCCTTCTGGGCTTGCTCAAACATCTGCGCGGCGTAAAGGGGGTGGAGTGACCCAGAGATGGTGTTCAGACAAGAAATAGTTTGGCCCCAACTAATAGCACTCGCATCTCTCCAACAAGGAGCAAAGTTTGATCTGGAAAGCACAGCAAACTTAGCAGGGATTGTGGGTTGTGCCTGTGGAGTCCCACTGAGAGATGGGAGCTTTGGAGGTGGGTGCTCTTCGTACATCTTTGCTGACATAAACATGCCCTGTGTCAGCACTTGGTTCAGGTAACCGGCGTGTAGTAAACTGCTTTATTTTAAACTTCATCTCTGAGGCTTAGGAGATCAACTGCAGTTTAAATCCTCCTCTCACTCAAATGCCGTTTGCTTTGGCTACCTGCAAAAAAGGTGGAGGGGAGAGGGTGATACTGGGGCCATCCCTAGTTCCCATGTGTCCTGTCTGAAGTACCACTAAAAGTATATCTTGTATGAGCTGCAGCTCTGACACAGTATTACCTTCATCTTGGTAACTGTACTGCAGAGGTTCTGCACACCCTGCTCTATGTAAAACTTATGTTAAATTTACAAAAATTTATGAATTTGTTTTACCATGGAAGTGGAATTGGTTCATTCCTCCACTGAACCCTACGAACAAGCTTTCTAGGTAGAGTGGAGGCAGTTACAATTTATGGGCAGTGACATTAACTCTTGTGAAAATTTTAGCATCTAATCTCTGTGTTATTTAAAATCTAACCATGATTTTTTGCATTACTGCTTACATAAGAGCTCTGTTAGGATAGTATATAGAGCAACGCAAGGCTTTCACAAAGCTCAGTAACATCATAATTTAATATGCAGAGCCCTTAAGGGGTTAAAATGAATTTTATGAAAAGAGATTATAGGATCTTTATCACATGTTGTTTATCTGATCAACAGTTAACAATTTAAGACAGCATTATTCTAGTAAAAAGAAGATTTGTTTCAGATACTGACATAAACATCCCCTCATAATAGTGGCTTTTCATTTACTGCATTGCAACGTACCATAAGCTTAAAGACACAATAGCTTCTTTGTGTGTCTCAATAATGCCTGTCCAGAGTGATGTCAGTCAATTTTTGACCTATACAGTCTGATGTTATTCTCAGCGCTCATATAATAGTTTTTTTTTTCTTTAAATGAGTAAAGAGTATGCCAATAAAATCCTCAAGAGCTATCATGCTCCTTTATGGTGTCTTTCTCTGGAGGAACGAAGTAGGTTACCTGCATGGACGTTTCAGGAAGGACATTAAGATGTCTCCTCTGGGTTCTACTAGCTCTTGCTGGTTTTTCCTTTGTGTTTTGTTTTGGGGTTGTTTTTTTTTTTTTTTTTTTGCCTATCATTGGGTAGTTAGAGGATCACTTCTCTGTTGCTGACTTTCCAAATGCTCTTGTAATTTCCTGTTCCAGATGAATGAATAAATACGAACACCAAAACTTTTAACAGAAGTTGAAAAAAAGTACATTCATGAAGTGGCATCCTGGTAAGAGCAAGTTCTGAGTTGAGCCTCCATTATAGCACTTTGGAGTCCCATAGAATAGTACTCAGAAAGCAGATGAAGGGATCGTGCACCTGTTTGTGCTTCTTGGAAATCACTCCTCCAATGTAGAAAGGGCCAGGCTGACCAGGAAGCACCCAGGGCCACAAGTGCAGAGGCACCATGGCTCCCCGTGGGTGCAGAGTGGTGGCAGAGTAGAGCATGCTGACACTGAATTGGCACGCGGTAGTGTACCCAGAGAGGCTTTCTGCCTTCCTGCAGGAAAAGTGAGGAATGCCCATAGAAGCTGTGGCTGCCTCAGCTCTGGAAGTGCTCAAGGGCAGGTTGGATGGTGCCCTGGGCAGTCTGATCTCATGGTATGGGACGGTGGAACAAGGTGTTCATTAAGATTCCTTCCAAACCAAACCTTTCTGTGATCCCATGAGATCAGTATGGTAAAGGAAAAACTTCTTCCTGAGCCTCTCCTCATGCAATGGAACTTTTCAGCATCTGCTATTCAGACATCAGTTGTGCACAAACCAAATCCTGTCCATACAGTGAAGTCTAGGGATGCTAAGCTGTGGCCACTGGAAGGTTTTCGTTGCCTGCCATTGAGGCCAGTGATGCCCAACACACGTACAATGGCATGATACCAGCATATAGTCCTTAGGTAAGTAGAATTTTTTGTTTACTGCCCAACTTCACTAAAAAGATTTCTCTTACAGAAAAGTCTGGTGTAGGTTACAGTACCGTTGCTAATAGTTACGTTAAACTCCTGTCTTCTAGCAACGTTTTGAGTGGCATTTATCCCACCTTGCTTTCATAGAGACAGTAAAGAAATGTGTATGTTGGATTAATCTTGTGGAAATCATTGTGTTTCTGTATTGAAATTTCTGGATTACTTTCATTTGTAGAACTCTAACATGTCCCTGAAAATTTAAACAGTTTACATTTTTGATGCATTTTCAGCTGAATAGAGTGTAGCTCCAATACCATCATTAAGATTGCAGAAGAACAAACTTAACCTGAGTAGATTCAGGCTGTTGTGTGAACCCTTTAAGTCTCCCTTACTGTTCTGTGTTTTTTGAGTGATGTGGTCCTGGTGGCACTGCCTTGAGCTCCCCGTAGAGGCACATCTTCTGATGTAGCTTCCACTGCTGTTCTCTGTCCTTCAGTGTGAGCCAAACACCTACCACAGAGGATAGCGTCATGCAACTCAGTCATTACTAGCCCAAAGCCAAGTATGTGCTAAATATTTGAGTGACAGAAATTGGCCTCAATTAAGCCAAAGTTCCAATGTATACCAGACGTTTAAATCAAAGATTGCTAAGGTGGGATGGAAATTTGATTTTTCCTTCTGTTTATGGGGTATTCTATGTTATCTAAAGTGAATGCGGATGGTAATTGCCAATCTGGTGGCTTTTATTGATTTAATTCAAGAGGCAGCTTCACTTCCACCTTTTGCACGCACTTACCTTAAAATATATGCATTATGAAGACTGCAGTACGTCTTTGGAAAATCAATCTCAGGACAGAATTCCGTTGTGCAAATACTGACTGCAGAGTAATTCCAGAAAACAATGACAAAAAATAGAAGCTGGGATAGACAGCATTATGTCTGCACTTCTGTTGTAGTTAGGCTCTACAGAAGTCGCAAACAGCTACCTGATATTGCATATTGCATATGCTGCAGCAAATAGTTTGAACTGACCCCCTTGCTGTCAGAATGTGTTAAAAACCTGCGCCCGTTGAAATTAGAGGCTATTTTTACCAGTTATTTCTGTGCAGTTGACTATTTCGCCGGATTTTTTTGCCAGTAACTGCTGCCATCACGTTTGTTCCGGCTTCTGATAATTTCCTTAGAACTAAAATAAAATTTGCATTGAAACCTGTGATGTTACAGTATTTAAACTGAGCGGCTCTGCTCCTCATTTACTGTGGTTTTGTAATGGTAATTTTAAAATCCGTTAATGCTGGCAGCTGAATTTCCTACACATTGATTATCTTTCCAAGAAGTTAAAGGATGTCTTTCAGGAAGTAAAACCTGTTACAGTTAGTTCAGGTCATACTTGCTGCCTGGTTGATCCTGTTCTGAAATCAAATTGTTAGAGACAGTTCAGTACTGCAGTGTACAACTAATGCCACATTTTTAACATTCATCAAGAAAAGATCTTTTAAAGGCCATTCAAAACCCCAACTTATTGATTTTGTCGCTTTGGTACCTATGAAGTTAGCCCAAAAGTCTAGAATAACGTGAGTATCCTCTACATAAATGTGAGCATTTTTCAGTCGGTGGTGGAGGTTTATCACCTGTCAGTTTCTTTTCTTTAGTTGAGAGATGCATTTTCTGTGACTTTTAGAGCAGTATCATTCATTTAATATGTTTAACCAGGTTCCATTTAGAAAGTAGAATAAAAAAAAAAAACAATTTGGGAGCTGTATTACATATGTTTGATGAAACTGAAAGTGGTGTTACAGAAATAGTGGATGTTTTCTCTATGTATTTTTGCTCAACATGCTTAAAGAAACAGTAGAAAGTGCTGAGCACATGAGGATAATGAAGCATGATCAGAATAGTCTATTAGTAAGTGAGGATGACTTTAGCTAATAGAATCTTCAGCCTGTGGACTGTAACGTTGACTTCAAATANAAATAGTGGATGTTTTCTCTATGTATTTTTGCTCAACATGCTTAAAGAAACAGTAGAAAGTGCTGAGCACATGAGGATAATGAAGCATGATCAGAATAGTCTATTAGTAAGTGAGGATGACTTTAGCTAATAGAATCTTCAGCCTGTGGACTGTAACGTTGACTTCAAATAAATTGGAGTACCAGCAACTTTGCAGAATGCTGCAAGGGGAATAGATTCATAA